>CAVMGG010000128.1:0-64357 GCA_963680895.1 Fragum sueziense
AAAATTCTGAAAATTTCAAGCAAAATATTGCGCCGTTTACGAGAAATTTATATTTTTGTGTTAAAATTGAACAAATTGTTGTGGACAACAGTTCGGATTTATATGCCATTTATCGATATGCCTCAACTTAAAATGCGTGTTTCTCGCTTATTGGCAACAACTTCAAAAAACTAATAGTATTTATACTCATTAGAATAACCTATCTTGGCATCAAGACATACTTTAAAAAATTGAAATAGAATGAAATGTCCCTTTAATTGATTGGTCGGAACAGTTTGTCAGTCTCCACCCATTCGATCATTTATATGCTTGATTGACAGGGATATCCACGTGCTGATTTCTCATTCCTTTGTTGGAACAAAATGACGTCATACAATCGTCATACCACTAACCGTCTAAAGGAGAGTTTAAAACATCAAACAAAGCGTGAAGCCACGCGCGGAACACCTGTTATTGAACAGTTTCCGAAAATATAAATAGACTTCCCAAACAGTACTTAAAAGGGAACAGTTGTTGAAATTTCGGGTTTTGCATGTTCAGTTAAGATTAATTTGGTCTTGGATTAATTGAACCATTAATTGGAATATTTCAGCGACAAGGTATTACTTTTACATTTCATTCGAGGAGACAATTAACTTTCTGAACATTGTTGTTTGGCGACCGCGGTGTTTTAAATGAAGAAGGAATAGTTCGTAGATGCTTTAAGGGAATATTTGTGGTTTAGGATATGACTTTGCGCGGATGAACATTTAAAAAAAATCACATTTTGCAAATTGATCTCTGTCTCCGAATCGTGGATGAGAATGAAAATCTCAAAGAAGAAAAATCAAGTGCATCGTTATAATCAATATATTCACCTGATTTGCAGTTTATAAGAGATATTAACATCGTTTTCTGATAATTTTCTTACACAATTTCTTGGGGTGTCGAATTTACCCGCAAGGTGTCGAATTTATACCACGATGGGTCTCATGATTTAACGGGAAAAAAGACGACAACGACAATCTCGTATTCGGGCGGTGTTTTTTGCAAATGAAAAAAATCAAGCCAACTTCCGTTTTGATAAATGTTTATTCTCCGGAATATTTTGCCACAACTTTTTTTTGCTCATTTCGTCTTAAGGTGTCGAAATTACCCCTCTTTACTCTACATAAAATGACAAAGAAATGCAAAATTTCGTTCATTTAAAATTGTTGTCTGCATCATCTTTGAATTTAGACTAGTCTAAAATTTTGCTATTTGGTAATGGGTTACAGGGGTCTTGCTACCAATTTTCGTTTGGAGCCAGGGGCCAGTGAAATTGGGAAAAATAGTGACGTTTTTACCTAAATTGGGACAAACTAAAATAAGTTAGTATTCATACTTTCACCCAGATTCAGCTGCAAATTAGACTGTAGTGATGTAAAATGCATTTGTACATACTCTTGTTTAAGAATCTACTCTAAAACTGTCTTCAAAATGTTTGTAAATGAAGATGAGGTCTTAACATGGGTAATTCTTGGTCCTCATTGGGAATTTTCACAAGAGAATTGGGAAAAAAAGATACTTTTTGGCATTGGGAATGGGGCCGAATAACGGACCCAAATTTTGGCAAACGAGACCCCTGGGTTAACAAATAATTATCTAGGCCCTGCCACCATAAGATCAGAATGACTGGCATGCATATTATCAGGCCTGCCCTTTCCTTTTCATTCAAATCATGCGAAAAAATGCACTCAATAAAAAGGTTAATTATTGAAACACCTATAAAATAAGATGAGGGGAAATGTTTAAAAGGTAAAGGTGATATTATTTATGTATGAATTTATATATAGACCACATGTATAATATTTTTACATACATATAGCTGAGGGCAGTTAGTTCAGTCAATGTGCAAAATACTTCTGAGGTCATGTGTATAAGTATGTGTAGTATACTGAATAGAAAACTAGATGCAAAATTGGTTACCTTGTCTGGCTATGTTATAGTTCACAGAAATTAACTCAAGCAAAATAAACTTTGTCGGTAAAGTCTGTTAGATGAAGCTTAGCGTCTTCAGACAAAATTGCTGAAGTGCAGTCATTACATAATTATGCAGGTGTCCCTGATTCAGGCCCGTAAAAATGGGGGGGGGGGGGGGGGGGGGGGCTAGGGGGGGCTTAGCCCCTTCAAAGTTGGCAAAACTGCTGGATTTTTAGCTCACCTGAGCACGAAGTGCTCAAGGTGAGCTATTGTGGTCGCTTTTTGTCCGTCGGCGTCTGTCCGTCTGTCCGTCTGTACGTCTGTCCGTCTGTCCACATTTTGGTGTTACCGCTCTAGCACCCACAAATATTGATCAATCTTAATCAAACTTGGTCAAAACATGTATGACCATAAGTTCTCGGATGAGTTCGATTTTGAGTCAGATCGGACCAGGAAGTCCGGAGTTACGTGCCCTTGAATGTCAAAAATGGCTAGTTTTGACTTTGTTACCACTCTAGTATCTACAAATATTGACTAATCTTGACCAAACTTGATCAAAACATGTATGACCATAAGTTCTCGGATGAGTTTAATTTTGAGTCAAATCGGACAAGGAAGTCTGGAGTTACGTGCCCTTGAATGTCAAAAATGGCTAGTTTTGACTTTGTTACCACTCTAGTATCTACAAATATTGACCAATCTTGACCAAACTTGATCAAAACATGTATGACCATAAGTTCTCGGATGAGTTCAATTTTGAGTCAGATCGGACCAGGAAGTCTGGAGTTATGTGCCCTTGAACGACAAAAATGGCTAGTTTTGACTTTGTTACCACTCTAGTATCTACAAATATTGACCAATCTTAAGTAAACTTTATCAAAACATGTATGACCATAAGTTCTCGGATGAGTTTGATTTTGAGTCAGATCGGACTAGGAAGTCCGGAGTTATGTGCCCTTGAACGTTAAAAAAGGCTAGTTTTGACTTTGTTACCACTCTAGCATCTACAAATATTGACTGATCAAGACAAAACTTTGCCACAATGTTGGTAACCATAAGATCTTGGATGAGTTTGATTTTCAGTGTGATCGGAGCAGGAAGTCTGGAGTTATGTGCCCTTGAATTTGGCAAAATTGCTGTTTTGACTTTGTTTACACTGCAGCATCTATATTTATCGACCAATCAAGTCCAAACTTGGCCACAATGTTGGTGACCATAAGACCCTGGATGAGTTAAGCTTTCAGCTTGATTTAACCAGAAAAACCAGAGTTATTTGCCCTCGAATTTCACAAAATTGCAGTTTTCAACTTTATTTTCACTCTAGATAACAAACACAAATATGGACCAATCAAGACACAACTTGGTCGCAATGTTGGTGACCATAAGATCTTAAATGTTTTAATTTGTCAGATTGATTGGACTAAAAAACCAGAGTTGTGTGCCCTTGACACTGACAAAATTGCCGTTTTTGACTTTGTTTTCTCTCAAACAGCAATTAATATTGACCAATCAAAAAAACTTGGACATAATGTTGATGAGAATATCTTTATCAGAACTAAAAAAAAACAGAGTTATGTGCCCTTGACTGTGACAAAATTGTTGTTTTCGTCTACTTTGTTAGCTCACCTGAGCACGAAGTGCTCAAGGTGAGCTATTGTGGTCGCTTTTTGTCCGTCGTCCGTCCGTCCGTCCGTCTGTCCGTCCACAATTTCTTTAAACATCTTCTTCACCACAACCATTCGGCCAATTTTGACCAAACTTGGCAGGAATGTTCCTGAGGTGACCCTTTTCAAAACTTGTTCGCAAATTTTTGATTTGTCAAAAAATGTGGGCGTGGCAGGGCGGGGCTTAAAAATCCTATGAAAATTCTTTAAAAATCAACCATTGGGCCAATTTGAACCAAATTTGGCAGGAATGTTCCTTAGGTGACTCTTTCCAAAATTTATTCACAAATTTTAAGATTTGTCAAAAAATGTGGGTAAGGCATACCAGACTTTGAAAAATCCAAAGAAAATTCTATTAAATTTAACCAGGTATAATATCTTTAGTGGGAGTCAAAACCTCGTAACTACAGCTCAACAAAGCTGGAGTTACGAGGTTTTAATCCCCCACTGGGGATATGTCTAATCCCCATAAAATAAACAAAGACCAGGAATGTTTATTCAAGACGGCCAGAATGGGGAACTGCAGGTAAAAAGGGGTAAATACATTATATTTGTTATTTAAGCTATCCTTTGTTGATGGTACTCATTTAAATAGTTTTGATTAGATCATTCAAATGAATACCCACATCACAGGGTTTGATAAACATTGAAAGATATTTTACAATTTGGAAATCCGTTAACCTCTCCTATTTGAATCTCTAGTACAGCCTCTAGATATGTACTTTAGTTTAACCCTTTCCTGAAAATGCCTGGTTTGACATCCCTAAATAATTAGAAAATGCTTGGGAAAATATTGAGTCAAATGAAGAAAAGGCTGATAATCAGTAATTTTCTCCCTTTGTCTCAATAATTTATCTGCTTTATTGTACATGAATCCTTTCTTTATCCATATCAATTTTATGTTCTTTTTTTAAATTGGAACAGGCTATTCCTTTTCAGTTTGGGAAGGGATTAACCCATTTCCAAACGACAACATTTTAGGGTGGTCCAAATTGAGAGAGTCTGCAGACGACAATTTCAAGTGAATGGAATGTTTAATTTTTAGGGTTTTTTGGATGAAAAACATTGTTGGAAATGAAGAAATTGCTTGTCACAAGCAATTTCTTCATTTTCCACAATGTTTTCAATGGCCATTATTTTGTAGGGAGTCAAAAAGAGTCATTATGTGGTAATGGGTTAAGCAGGTTTTGGCTCACTTATTGGAAATGTTGGGAAAATGCTATTGGAAAAGAAGAAAATGCTGATAGCCTATATTTGCATCTTTTGCTTCATCATTTTCTGTCCAATTTTGTACATGAATGCAGTCTTACTCAGCATTCTGTTTTGTTAGTTACAGCAGATTTAATTCTACTGCTCTAATGTTATGCTGTTAGGAAAAGATTTAACCAAAATCAAATTGTAACTGTTCAATGAATAGTTCCCCTATGAAATGTTGTGGGTTGACTAAGTTCCATATAAAAATGATAAAGAGGGCAGTGTTTGACAATCTTTTCTCAAATTATAAGACCTGAATATTTGAAGATTTTGCATAGTTTAATGTCTAAAGACTAAAAATTATCCATATGCTGTAGCTTTTGATCCTAACAGAAAGTCCTTAGTTATATGCCTTTTCAATTGACAAAATTACCATTTTTGCTCATGTCACCTATGTTCAGGTGAGCGATATAGGACCATCATGGTCCTCTTGTCTTTAGTTATACCCTCGCAAAACGAATGTTTTAGGGGGTATACAGGAATCAACCTGTCTGTCTGTATGTATATCTGTCTGTCTGTATGTCTGTCTGTCTGTGGACAAAATACTTCTCAAGAGCATAATTATCTTCTAAACCATATATGCTACCAACTTCAAACTTTGCACACTTATAGATCTCATTGTGGGGAAGTGTCATGTACAAAAATCGTTACTCTGCCACGCCCACTTTTTGGGTTATTGCCCTTTGTTGTTTGTACCCTTGCATTTTTGTCCTGAACATATCTTCTAAACCATAATTGCTAGTAACTTCAAACTTGGTACACTTATACATCTCATTGTAGGGAAGTCTCATGAACAATAACCAGTACTCTATCATGCCCACCTTTTGAGTTATTGCCCTTTGTTGTTTTTGTACCCTAACAGTTTTGTTTGGACCATATCTTCTAAACCATAAGTGCTAGCAACTTCAAAATTGGTACACTAATAGATTTTATTGTGGGAAAGTGTCATGTACAATAACTGTTACTCTGCCGCACCCACTTTTTGAGTTATTGCCCTTTGTTGTTTGTACCTTGCATTTTTATCCAGAACATATCTTATGAACCATAAGTGCTAGCAACTTCAAACTTGGTACACTAATAGATCTCATTGTGGAAAAGTGTCATGTACAAGAATTATTAATCTGCCACACCCTCTTTTACAGTTATTGCCCTTTGTTGTTTGTACCCTTATAGTTTTGTTCAGACCATATCTTCTAAAGCATAAGTGCCAGCAACTTCAAACTAGGCTCACTTATACATCTTATTGTTGGAAAGTGTCATATACAATAACTGTTACTCTGCCATGCCCTATTCTTGAGTTATTGCCTTATGTTGTTTTTCCCTTGCATTTTTGTCCGGACCATATCTTCTAAACCATAAGTGCTAGCAACTTCAAACTTGGTACACTTAAACATCTCATTGTGCAGAAGTGTCATGTATAAGAACCATTACTCTGCTATGCCAGCTTTTACTGTTATTGCCCTTTGTTGTTTGTACCCTTACACAGTAAATATAGGCAAAATCCAATTCAAAACCATCCCCCCACCCCCCACCCCCAATTTTCATATACAGGGGCTTTAGCCCACCTATTGGCTAATATGAAATTGCTTCCTACGGGCCTGTGGTTCATCAAGGTTTTAGAAGAATATTGCAACATGTTTCGTTTTGTGGTTAAGTGTAGGTATCAGTAGGTGTAAAGCATATCCAATATTAGCCAGCGATATAGGTATGATTGGGACAGTGTTAAGTTTAAACATATAATATAGATCTACCTTGTGAATGAAGAAAGGCTGAACTGAAGCTGAGGTAAGACATTCAACTTTCTTTAATTAGAGCGTTTTGTTGTATCTATCTACCAAATTTTGCAGCATTTCCTGTTTTGTGTTTGAGTGTAGGTGTAAAGCATATCCAATATTACACCAGCGATATAGGTATGATTGGGACAGTGTTAACTTTGTATACAATATAGATCTACCTTGTGAATGAACAAAGGCTGAACTGAAGCTGAGGTAAGACATTCAACTTTCTATAATTACAGTGTTTTGTTGTATCTATCTACCAAATTTTGCAGCATTTCCTGTTTTGTGTTTGAGTGTAGGTGTAAAGCATATCCAATATTATACCAGCGATATACAATAGTCCCAGCCGAAATTGACAGTGACGTAGGCTGGTGTTTACTGCTGCAAAACCAATCGATTCGTCTGATTTGCACCGTTACAAATACGGACAGAGTTGATTGGTTGTCTAATAGTAAACATTAGCCTACGTCACTGTTATTTTCGGCTGGTACTATAGTAGGTATGATTGGGACAGTGTTTACTTTGTATACAATATAGATCTTCCTTGTGAATGAACAAAGGCTGAACTGAAGCTGAGGTAAGACATTCAACTTTCTATAATTACAGTGTTTTGTTGTATCTATCTACCAAATTTTGCAGCATTTCCTGTTTTGTGTTTGAGTGTAGGTGTAAAGCATAATCCAATATTATACCAGCGATATAGGTATGATTGGGACAATGTTAACTTTATACATACAATATAGATCTACCTTGTGAATGAACAAAGGCTGAACTGAAGCTGAGGTAAGACATTCAACTTTCTTTAATTAGAGTGTTTTGTCCTATGAATGCATTGTATAGGTAGTGATAAATGACCTGGCTAATGGCTAGAGATTCTCTGCCAGGTCATTTATTGTGGGCTATACCAGTGCTTTCAAATATATTTAAACTTTTATTTCTATTCTCCATTCTTTATGAGATTGTGAGATTGTCGAGTTTGGTCCACTTTTCAAGGCAATGGATTCATGGACTATGTAGGCCCATTCGAATATTCTCGGATCTTATCGTTACTCAAGATCGGCTCGAACGTATTACAGTTGCCGCCATGAGCCGATCCTGCCCATATCACTCCGAAAGCATAAGAACGGTAGTCTGGTCTATAACAACGGAAGCAGACCAAACAACTATTTAAATCTACGCCAGAAAAATATTTGAAACAAACAGCGTTCAAAAGAACGATTGTATCCTCATAAATGTGACAAAATTTTACCAGATAAAATAATTGATGTGATTTACCGATTATTGACAGTATATTTCACTTGAATTATAACGTTAGCTAAAGGATTGATTTGTTTTGATGACGTCATTTACATGCATCTACTATAGTACCAGCCGAAAATAACAGTGACGTAGGCTAATGTTTACTACTTGACAACCAATCAACTCTGTCCGTATTTGTAACGGTGCAAATCAGACGAATTGATTGGTTTTGCAGCAGTAAACATCAGCCTACGTCACTGTCAATTTCGACTGGGACTATTGTACTTTCACGTTCAATATTGCGGTCACTGTTGTGTTACGCGCGAGATCATGTTGCAACCACGTTCCAAACGGCAAAAGGTTGCAAACAGTCTCGAGGGTCGCGATTGTAAGTAGGCCTATACAAAGTTTGGTGTGTTAATACAATTTCATAATCAGCATTTTTTTCCTTTTTCCTAAATATTTTCTAAACTATGATTTCCTCATTTCTTCTTTTGATCTTAAGTATTTTGTCATACGAAACTGACCTTTCAATTTGTATTCACTATTGGTCCAATTAAAATTTTAGTGTTTGGGTTAAAAGAAAATTATGGAATTATGCTAGATCTACTCTGTAGTCTGGATAAACATTTTGTAAAATTCTATTAAAATGAAAATTTGTTTCTATGCAGACTATCTAAAAATAAATACATTCATGTACAAAATAAATTTGATTGGCAAGTGAGGCACACTGCTGAAAGACCCTATAATAGGGTCTACAAGCATATAACGTTACGCTGCTTATCAACAAAAACCTGGTAACTGCAGCTTAAGACAAGCTGCAGTTACAAGGTTTTTGTTGAAAAGTGGCAATTAGTTTTGGCTTGTGATCTTTAATCCTTTCCCAAACTGCTACCAAAATGCATGTTCCAATAAATTTGAAAAGAGAACTTTGCAGATGAGAAAATCAGATTCTCATTCATGAAGTCCCAAGTTTGATCCCTGACAGTGGCAAACATCTCTTCTGACAAAATTGACTCCAACAAAGTAAAAAAAACAAAGTAACTTACGGGTATGTGGGCTAGCTGCAGAAGGATCAGTAAAGATTACCGGTATGTAGTAGTACTGGTTGGAGAAATGACAGGAATCCCTGATTAGGTGCTCCTATCCTCGCAATATAAACATAACAGTTGAAAGAGGCATTATGCCCAAATCAATCAATCAATCTTCAATAATTTGGGCTCAAATTCAAATTATTAAATTCTTAAGTACCTAAAGTACTTTGATCCTAAAAGAGTTTTACTATAGACTCGTGACCTTTATGATAGCCTGGGATATATGGCCAAGATTATGCCTTTCCAAAAGAGCAAAAACTTGGGCTGGTACCATTTGAAAGCTGCTGCAGACAACATGATTTATGGTGATAAAGATAAGATTTTTATTTTCTACAGTACAGAATATATTTTGTCAAAAGGAGAAATTGCTGGTTATTGGCATTTCCTTCTTTTGCCTCAGAGTTTTCTCAAATCTTTACTGTTAGAGACTTCAGAACAAGATCTTGTTTTGGAAAGGATTAACCCTTTCCCAAACAAGACCTGGTTTTGACGTCTGTAAAAGAAAGAGTCTGGGAAAACATTGAAACAAAAGAAGAAACTGCTGATAACCAGCAGTTTCTCCTTTTGCCTCAATATATTTTGCTCCTTGTTCTACGCAAACTCCGTCTTCAAAATCATGCATTTTGTTGTCTGCAGCACCTTTCAAATTGGACCACCCTAAATTTTTGTTTTGGAAAGGATTACATTGAAGTCTTGGCAGGTACCCCACTAATTATTTTGTTCAATGAATGAACTGGCACAGGAATTTGCCCTGCTGACTTTAAAGACAACTGAACCCTTCCCCAAACAAGACATTATTTTAATGTCCATTATGGAAGTTATTGGGGAAAACATTGAGGCAAAAGAAGAAAATACTGGCCATCAGCATTTTCTTCTTTTGTGTCAAGATTTTCCCCAGCCAATATGTTGTATACAAATCTTAGCTTAATATACCAACATCTATTTTGTCGTCTGCAAAAGCTTTCACTTTATTTTGTCCAAATCTTTGCCAATAGGGAAAGAGTTAACATGAACTCTTCTAGGCATTTCATAGGTTTTGAAATTCCATTGGCTGGCTTTATATTCGGACTCTGTATTGGCATTATACTAAGGACAATTGTTAGGAATTTTGTCTTTCCCAAACGTCAAAAATTCAGGGTGGTCCAATTTGATTGCTGTTTCAGTCGACAAAATAGATGTTACTAAGGGTAAAATTTGTAATGAATATACCCCAGAAAGCATTGAGGCAAAAGGAGAAACTGCTGGTTATCAGCAGTTTCTTCCTTGTTCTAAATGTTTGCCCAAACCATTTAAACTAGGGAGGTCAAAACTAGTTCTTGTTTGGGAAAGCGTTAAAATGACTTAAATCTTAATTACTTACCTTCAATTTTATCATCACATCAGTTGACACGGTGTATAATCACGTGACTTAGAATTTCCGATAATCTTCAATAACTTTGTCAATACTTGACCAATTTGAATTCGGTTTGAAGCAGAGAATGTGAAAAAATGTCAGGAATAATATGGTTGTTGTTGATTTTTCAAAAATCAACTGATAAAAAAGTTATTGAAGATAAACCAAAGTTTTGGTTTATCTTCAATAACTTTTTTATCAGTTGATTTTTCAAAAATCAACCATGTCCTCTAATGCGTGACGTCTGTCTACATTCTCTGCTTCAAACCGAATTCAAATCGGTCCTGTATTAACAAAGTTATTGAAGATATTCTGTGATTATTGCATCACGTGATTATCCACCGTGGTTGAAAGGGGTGTTAAATGTAGTTCAATTAGTACCTATCCAATAAATCAACCATTTTGCGCGAATTATTGTTTTACTTGTGTCTGTCCGTCCGTCTGTCTTTCTGTCCAAAAACATAACATTTGCCATTGCCGGGGCATTTGTGTTTCACAATCACATCTTGTTCGATTTGAAATTTTCCAAAATTTGCTGGTTAGAAAGAGTTAACAGCTGCAACACCTTTCAATTTTGAAATTCCATATATAGCCATATAACATTTTTAGGTCACCTGACCGAAGGTCATGGTGACCTATTGCGACCGTGTTTTGTCTGTCGTCGTGCGTCGTCCGTCGTCCGTCGTCCGTTAACTTTTAACATTTTCGACTTCTTCTTGAGAACCACTGGACGGATTACAACCAAATTTGGCAGGGAGCATCCCCATGGGAAGCCGCTTCAGATTTGTATGAATCATGGAGTTATCTCCCTTTGGGGCCCCATAAGGGGCCTAAAAGGGGTTAAATAGGGTACATCTTAAAAAATCTTCTTCTCATGAACCGGCTGTTTGATTGGATTCACATTTGGAATTTAGAGTCTTTAGGGCAAGGACAACAAAGTTTGTACAAGAGAAAAAAATCCGTCCAGAAATGGCCGTGCTGGGGATGGGGGATGTGAGGGGGGGTCGCGTTATTAGTTAACTTAACATTTTTGACTTCTTCTTGAGAACCATTGGACGGATTACAACCAAACTTGGCAGGGAGCATCCCCATGGGAAGCCGCTTCAGATTTGTACAAATCGTGGAGTTATCTCCCTTTGGGGCCCCATAAGGGGCCTAAAAGAGGTTAAATAGGGTACATCTTTAAAAAATCTTCTTCTCATGAACCGGCTGTTGGATTGGATTCACATTTGGTATTTAGAGTCTTTAGGGTAAGGACAACAAAGTTTGTACAAGAGAAAAAAATCTGTCCAGAAATGGCCGTGCTGGGGATGGGGGATGTGAGGGGGGTCGCGTTATTAGTTAACTTAACATTTTCGACTTCTTATTAAGAACCATTGGACGGATTTCAACCAAACTTGGCAGGAAGCATCCTAAAATAGAAAGCCGCTTCAGATTTTGTACAAATCATGGAGTTATCTCCCTTTGAGGTCCCATAAAGGGCCAAAAAGGGGGTTAATAGGGTACATCTTAAAAAATCTTCTTCTCATGAACCGGCTGTTGCATTGAATACACATTTGGAAGTTAAAGTCTTTAGGGCAAGGACTACAAAGTTTGTACAAGAGAAAAAATCTGTCAATAAATGGTCGTGCTGGGGATCGGGGATGGGAGGGGTTCACATTATTACTAAACTTTGAACATTTTCTACATTTTTTTGAGACAGATTTCTACCAAACTTGGCAGGAAGCATCCCATTGGGAAGCCGCTTCAGATTTATACAAATCATGGAGTTATCTCCCTTTGAGGCCCCAAAAGGGGCCAAAAGGGGGTAAATAGGGTACATATTAAGAAATGTTCTATTGTTGGATTGAATTCACATTTGGTATTTGAGTCTTTAAATAAGTTTGTACAAGAGAAAAAAAAAACTGTCAAGAAATGGTGGTGCTGGGGGGTGCGCTATTAGTTAACTTTTAACATTTTCCTTAACTGTGTCTGCTCATTTGATTCAGGTGACCGATAAGGCCCTCTGGGCCTCTTGTGTTAGTTTGTGTGCACTGACAATTAAGCCAGTGATACATCATTATAAATGACAGGTTCTAGGAATTCCATTAATAAACACCTACATGATTAACCCTTTCCCAAACAAGACCAAATTTTGATGTCGCTGATAGAAATCTATTTAGAAAACATTGTGACAAAAGAAGAAAATGCTGATTATTATAATCATTATTTTCTTCTTTTACATCAGTATTTTTTGTTCTATATATTGTACAACAATCAAATGATAAATAATATCTATTTTGTCTGTCAGCTTTGGCTAGTACAAATCTCTTGCATTTGAGAAAGGGTTTATAAACAACAACATCATTAACATGGAAAACAGGTCAAAGCCCTACAGGCTATAATACGTTCAAAGTTAAACGAGAATAATTTTAGTTGTTTTGATAGACCACTTCAACGGTAATTATTCTCGTTTAATAGAGAATCGATTATAGGCCAACCTTTAGTTATGCATTTTCCATATGATCATCTTGTCCAAACAACAAGTATTTGAGCATGTCCAATAGAAAACTGATTTTATTGCAAACAAACAATAGTATTTCGTTTGGTGTAAATCTTAAAATGTCACAACTACAGCTTGATATCAGCTGCAGTTATTGTCCAGCAAGATTAACCCGGGACATCTGCATATGTAATGACCCCATTTCGGCTTTGTTTTGTTAAGACGCTCAACTATCGGACTTTGCACACGAAAATTAAGTTGTCCCGGGTTAATCTTGCTGGACAATACAAGTTTTTATAAGAACACCAACGACTTGTCAAAACATAATAGTAAACCCAGTCTACTTTTAGCACAAAATTTATTGCTATATCTTTTATACGAAATACTGCGATGAGCTATTTTTAGAACTCTTATCTATAAGCCTCTAGCAGAGCACACTGGCTTTATCTTTTTCGGACACTCTGGGGTGTATTCTAAATAACTTGTACGAAA
Organism: Fragum sueziense; assembly: GCA_963680895.1. Classification (NCBI taxonomy): domain Eukaryota; kingdom Metazoa; phylum Mollusca; class Bivalvia; order Cardiida; family Cardiidae; genus Fragum; species Fragum sueziense. The sequence goes on from CAVMGG010000128.1 coordinate 13,338, forward strand.
TTTCCTTTGTTTTTGTTCCAATATATGGCATTGTCAATAATTGATTTATCACATGTATATTGTAGCCAGCGCTAATCTTTATTTGTCAAATTTGAATGATTTGAAATTTTGACGCTTGGGAAAGGGTTAATTGGAACTATACATGGAAAAATCGAAGAATAATGAAAAATGCTGAAAATGCTGATAAACTAATGTTCCCCCTTTTTTCTCACGTTTAAGGTATCCCCATATTCAAAGATATATTTTTCAAGTTTGTAGCCTTGTTCTCTTCGATTTTACTTTATTTATCTTTTTTCATTTGATTTCATCCAGGCCCCTCTATACAACAAAATTATATATGTTTTATATAAAATATAGTATATTATCTTTATACCTAACCATATTCAAAACAAGACTCGTTTTCTATCTCCCTTAAGCTAAATGATTGAGAAAACATTGAGGCAAATGAAGAAAATTGTTGTAATCAGCATTATCTTCTTTTGCCTCAATAGTGTGTGCTATTTTACACAGAAATCCTTTCTTTCACGGCCGTTAAACTCTCATCTGAAGTGCATTTGCACTTCGCTCTAAATCAGTTGCGCCACTTCCGCTACTACAGTTGCGACCGTATTTTTGGAAATTTGAAGGTATGTAGTTGAACTTTCTTATCATTTTCAAACTATTAAGACAATATTTCAAAAAAAGCTCAATGCTATGTCATGTACAACTAAATTACGAATTCCCCGGTATAAATACTTTGTCTGTAGGGTTCAAATTCGCAGAGATTTCTTTGACAAAAGTCTAAAAATTCTCGCTCCAAAAATGGCGTCATTCACTGTCAATCCTATTTTTCATCATTCTACTCCTCTACACGAGTTTTCATGACACATAGGTACCATAGTCGCAACGAATGTGACCATAAGTGTGATATGTGTGATTTTAGACGCATGATTTACCTCAGAAAAGAAGCTATGTCCATTTTTATAGCTGCACTTCATTTGCGACACATGCACTGCAGTTGCATTATGTAATTATAAGGAATTCGGAGAATCATCCATCTATTCAAAGATTTCGACTAATTCTTAAAAGTTCCAGTCTAAAGTTAGAATTTCCAGTATATATTTTTGCACATGCGCAGTAAAAATTGAAGGCAAAGTAAATTATGACAAAAACAACCATATTTAATCCCTCAAATAATGTTATTTATCGTTCTCACGAGGGATGCTCAAGGATTCATACTGATTAATACTAGATACTCAGCTTTGAATGCTCGAGATTGAACAATATGTAGAGTGTAATGTTTCGTAAATTTATATCTGACAAAGGCCGATGCTTTTAACCCTTTCCCAATGACAAAGTATTAGGGTATTCTAAATTCAAAGCTTTTGCAGACGACAACATTAAAGTAACTAAAAATATGATTTTTGTACAAAATAGCACAGAAACAATCGAGACAGAAACAAGAATTTTCTGATTATCAACATTTTCTTCTTTTGCCTTAATGTTTTCCTATGACTTTTCTGATAGGGATGTCAAAACCAGGTCTTGCTTGGGAAAGGGTTAATATCAGCGCAAGTATTGAGGCATCATGTTGAAAGTCCTGGCAACAACTATAAGCTTGTATATTGCCATAGGACAGTTGAATGTATTTAGATCTGAAACCGCACAAGAATAAATACGTTTAAAGCAATGCGTATTAATTAGGTTGTTTTTAACCCTGAATTGTTTTGTATATTGATTTTTTTCCCGTTTATGATGCAGTATGGAATTGGAACCTATGATGCTCCCGTCCGAAAATGGTTCTGACTTCTCAACGAGCGTAAAACGCATTCAATTAATTAATACTTATTGTGAACTAATACAAGAATTTGTCCATTTTCAGGGATCATTACTTCGATAGTAAGAAAAGGTCAAGAGGCAAACGACAGCAGAAAAAAGCGTATCAGTTTGCTGATATTAACGAACATCAGAGAGGAGACCAACCTGTGCGTTCACGATACGGCTACAAATTGAACGAGACCAAGCTGTTGACGTCCAAGCGTATTGGTTTATCTTTCGACAAACATTAATCCTCTCCCAAACAACACAATTTTAGAGTGGTCCAATTTGAAAGCTGCTACAGACGACAAAATTGATTTTACTAAAGGTATAACTTGTGAATAATGTAGCACAGAAAACATTGAGGCAAAAGGAGAAAAATACTGATCATCATCTTCTTTTGTCTCGATGTTTTCCCAAGCCAAGTCTACCAGGACGTCAAAGCCAGGTCTTGTATGGGAAAGCGTTAAAAGAGCCTGTCCATGAGAAAAGGTACAAGTTGGCATTACATCATTTTGTGAGAAATCTGTGACAATTGTTGTTTTCTCTGCAACACCGTCTGGGTTTTCCAAAATATCTTTTGAATCCTTTCACTTCAATTATAAGACATCTCAGATAGAATTATTTCAAGCAATTTAAATGATATCGCCCAAGAATTTTATGGCAATATGTCAGAACTGTAAATTTTGACCAAATTGTAGCTTTGCCCTTGGACAGGCATTTAATTCAATACATGAAAAAATGTCATTTTCCACAAAAGTTTGACTGGATAGCATACTGAGATAAGAGATTCGAATATACCTATTAGACGACAAATGACGATTTTAACCAAGTGTAGAAAAGGACAATAGGACGCCAAACCAGAACATATAGCCCGGGTTATTTGGAACTGTTAAAAACGTCTGTGAACGCCCATAATCCTATAGCTCAATGCCATGTGCAATCACGATTGTAGTTTTTTTTAACCCGTACCCACACAATGACGCCTTTTTACGCCTCACAAGATTAAGGCTTTGGCAAACATTGTAGAAAATGAAGAAACAGATTGTGCTAAGCAATTTCTTCATTTCCCACAATGTTTTCTACCTATAGAAAGACTAAAAATGTAAAATTTCATTCACTTAAAAGTGTCGCCCACAACATCTTAGAATTTGGAACAGTATGTAATTGTGTTGTTTGGGGAATGGGTTAAATAGTAGAGTATTGGTTTTCTCCGCAGTTCATTTGTATTAGTTATTCTAAATTATCTCCTTGCAATATACTCATATAATAGCTACAGAGCTGTGATGAGCATGACACTGTATTGAGTAAATCAACATGTATATTCTCACCAGAAGTAACTATACATATTTGTAATAATGTGCACATAGCAAACATGCATCCATTTCAGTGTACAATAAATGTTGTAGTTCAGTCCAAATGATGCCATTCCCAACACTGACCGTAGCTATTACAAACATTTGTCAATTCATCAGTACATGATACATACATACATACATGTACTTACTAATTGTACTATCCTTGTTTCATGAAAGCAACGCTTGCCGTGTTTGTATAAATAACACACTGCCGAGAAGTTAGAAATGTTAGTATGTTTTATTTTTATTTTCCAATCAAAGGTACTGAGAGTAAGTACATGTACTATTATGTACTACATATCTGTATTGATATTGATGTACACAAACACACATACATCAATAATAGTAATCATGAATACAGATTACATACATTACCGAATTGCCAACTTTAAGTTAGTTTGAATATGACTGGCCACTCTGACGAAGAAATTAAGGAACGCACTTAAAGGCTAATTTTTATTTTGGAAACAGTAAACTGTATAAACAATAAAATGAACATATCACCCGATATGAGATAATCACAGATCTATAAATGTTATCATCGCTGTTTTTCAAAAATCTCGTTTTTAAGTCACGAGGTTTCTGAAGAAAAACGACGTAATACTGATTTAAATTAAAATAAACACCACTCTTGTGGGTATTGAGCAAACAAAGACAATCACATTAGAGCAGTCATACTGGGCTTGGGTACACATGCGATACCGTTGTTCCCATGGTGGGAGATGTACATGAAAGCTTGCTTGAGGTATTTTTAAAACCTTCAGGATTCTTCCATGGACATCTCCAAGTGCGTTAGAGGGAAAAGTTAACTCCGATTTGGTCATTGGGCCAAAAGCCCGGTGTGCGCCTGCTCCTTAACCCTTTCCCCCCAAAAAGAGCTGGTTTTGATGTCTCGAACAGACTACATTTAGTGAAAATTGAGGCAACAGAAGTAAATGCTGGTGAGCATTTTCTCATGTTGCCTCATTTTTTCTGTGTGATATTTTGTCCAAGTCCCATTTTATCAATATTGATTTAATCGTCTGCAGAAGTGTCAAGTTGCATTACCCTAAATTTTCGTCGTACAGGAAAAGGGTTAAACCAGGGTGGATTTCAAGAGAGAATATGTTAATCCAAGTGACTACATGATACTATTAAGATCGAGTTGAATAAAATAAAGTTAACTGTATGTTTATCAAGATCACTTCAGCAGATGCTCTGTGTAATTTACTAGTATATGACGTCTAAATGTGACCTTTCATCTACCAAGGACGTAATGATAAACACACAATAACCCTTGTTTTATCCACCTTGATCTAAATAGTACCACTGACAAGAAGTCGACTGTGGTTCACAAAGATACAATATATAATACATGTAAAATGCAGCTACTTGCTGGAAGTATTAAAATTATCAAATCAAACAGTAAATGGTATTGTTTTTCTTTTCTTTATCAAAGGACAATACAAAAAGTGACGCTTGTCATTGCAGCGAAAGATACAACGAAAAAACATTGAGAAAAAGTAGATTTTGTTGATAATCAGCAATTTTCTTAAAGTATTAAAAGGTATCAAAGCAATCAGGAAAGGATAGTTTTTAGTTCGAAAAGATTCTGTTAGACCAGAGTATTTAACCCATTACCACACAGTAAGCGTACCACACAATGACTCCTTTTGACTCCCCACAATTTAATGGCCTTCGAAAACATCGTGGAAAATGAAGAAATTGCTTGTAACAAGCAATTTTTTCATTGCCCACAATGTTTTCTACCCCAAAAGACCCAAGAATTTTAAATTTCATTATTTTGAAATTGTCGTCTGCAACATCTTTGAATTTGGACCAGTCTAGATCTTTGCCGTTTGGTAATGGGTTAAAGCAACAGTACTTGCTCTGTATGGCAAATGATCAAATTAAATAACAAAATGGAATAGAAAACACTACTCTTTCTTTAACTAGAGCGACATGATAAACACATAATGATAACCCATTTTCCAATAACAAAATCTTGGGATGGTCAAACGACATAAACAATTCAAATGAAAAATAAAAATCTGCAAGTTATAGCATGGAAAATATTAAGGCAAAGGAGAAAACGTTGGTGATCAGCATTTTTTTCTTTTGTCTCAATATTTTCCCAAACCCATTCTCTTACGGACGTCAAAGTAAGGATTTTGGAAAGGGTTAATTAAGGCCTGTCTCCACTAGGACGCGAAAGGGTTGACGAAGGGTACCCGATCAAAAATGTCAAAATCGGGTTGATCGGGAATCCTTCTTCAACCCTTCTGGAAGCCATCTTAATGCTTGGGGGATCCTTCGGAATCGAAACAAGTTCGGCATCCAAATTGTAAAAGTTTTAAAATTTGTATGCCGAACCTATTTTGATCCCAAAGCATTAAGATGGCTTCCAGAAGGGTTGAAGAAGGGTTCCCAATCATCCCGAAGGTGGGTCGAAGCATCCCGATTAGACATTTTTCTCGATCGGGAACCCTTCGGCAACCCTTCTGCGTCCTAGTGGAGACGAGGTCTTAGATGCTATCTATTGATTGGTAAACAACAAAACAGAAGCTATTAATCATCTCTGTGAATCTTGCTCTTCATATGTCGTCTAAGGTCCTGCTTGCGTTTGAATTGTATACCACACAACTCGCAAACTTCTTTTGGTTTATCGGCTTCACTATGGAAATTCCGTTTGTGGTCTCGAAGGGATGCGTGTGTTTTGAAAGATTTCGAACAGGCATCACACTGTATTCTCTCTTTGCCTGTATTACATGCTTCTTGGTGTTCCTTAAAATTTCCTCTGTGATGGAAGACCCGCTGACACTTGCTGCATGTAAATGACTGCCCTTCGCCATGAACCTTACTTTGATGCTGCCTCAATGTCCAAGAGTAGCCGAAAGTGACCTTGCAATGTTGACACTCGTAATGTTTGAGGTTGGCATGAACTACGCGTAGGTGCCGGGTCAAGTTGTACACTTTTGAAAACTCTTTGTAACAAATATTGCACACTCTGTTGTTGGTCGCCATCTATAAGAGAAAATGAAAGACACTTTTATGCCCCCGCATCGAAAGATCGGGGGCATATTGTTTTACTCGTGTCCGTCTGTCTGTCCGAAAATTTAACATTTTGCATTTTCTCCAAAAATAGCCGTTTCAGGGGCATTGGTGTTTCACAAACTGTACACATCTTGTTTATTCTGTTTATTTTAACCCTTTCCTAGACAAAACACTTAAGAAAGTACTGTTACAAAAAGAATAAAATGCTGATAATCAGCATTTTCCCTTTGCATCAGTATCTTCTTGCTATCTGCTATACAAAAACCCCATCTGAGTGTGCATAAGCTTTCAAATTAAACAAGCCTAAATTATTACTGCTTGGGAAAGGGGTAAAACATTAATGGAAAATATCTATACACCCAAACAGCAGTGGTAAAGGATAAGGTTTATTAGGGCCAAAATTGCCCTATCTCAAAATTCACTTAAATTTTGGTACTTGGTCACTTTCAGCACTGTATTTGAAAACAGAAGTAGTCCTTAGATAATGTAGATTGCTTCTACTATACGGCTTGTAACAGACAAGAATTGTCTGCGGACAATTAAGCTCGCCCTTACGACAGCTTGTCACAAAGAAAAGGTAAAAGTCCTAGGTCAAGGTAAAAGTCCAAAATGAAAATCCTTGGCAGGAGGTATCAATGTGTATAAGATAACAGCCAAGTAAAAGTTTTTGAAAAGTATGTCAACCCCAAAGGTCAAAGTCAAAACATCAAGGGCACAAGGTCAAAGGTGTTGGCAGTATGTGTCCGCGTGTGAAATTTCAAGGCTGTGTGTATAATAGGATATAAGAAAAGTCAATATTTTCTCTGTCATATTTAACACAAATTCTTTCTTTAATAACTTCCATTTTGTCATTTGTGGCAGTTTTTGAAGTGGATCACCCTAGAATTTTAGCGTTTGGGAAAGGGTTAATATTCATTAGCCCTTTCAAAGACTATGATAAAATGGTAAATTGGACTGATCCAATTTGAAAGGAGTTGCAAACGACAATATGATTCATATCGGAATCAGAATTTGTAATTGTTGATGTACAGAAAACATTGAGTCAAGAGAATGAGAAATAGCTGATTATCAATGAAAATATTGAGGCAAAACGAAGAACTGCTGACTACCAGCATTTTTTTCTTTTGTCTTGATGTTTTCCAAGCCCTTGCTATGTCGTGACATCAAAACTTATGTCAGCTTGGGATAAGTTTAGATGATCTACACGATGCCTCTGAATCCCCACAGAACTTCGTTAATTTGGGAAAAGGTTTATTATGTTTCCCCATGGTGAGCCTCAAATCAGGCAAGTGTCAATGTGTGACGTCATAACTTTGTATTATACAATGTAGCCATATGACGTCACGGAAATCTAGAGGAGGGGTATATTAAGGGAATGTAGATACATGTATGTAACGTCAGCGAGTTTTTCAACAATTTTTCCATTTCCATGCTCGTCTGCATAATATAATGAATGCATTGAGTTGGGGAGTTCAAACGGAACTGACTCTCAGCAGATTTTAAATAGAGATAATCCCCCGAATTCCTTATAATTACATAATGCAACTGCAGTGCATGTGTCGCAAATGAAGTGCAGCTATAAAAATGGACATAACTTCTTTTCTGAGGTAAATCATGCGTCTAAAATCACACATATCACACATATGGTCACATTCGTTGCGACTATGGTACCTATGTGTCATGAAAACTCGTGTAGAGGAGTAGAAAGCTGAAAAATAGGATTGACAGTGAATGACACCATTTTTGGAGCGAGAATTTTTAGACTTTTGTCAAAGAAATCTCTGCGAATTTGAACCCTACAGACAAAGTATTTATACCGGGGAATTCGTAATTTAGTTGTACATGACATAGCATTGAGCTTTTTTAGAAATATTGTCTTAATAGTTTGAAAATGATAAGAAAGTTCAACTACATACCTTCAAATTTCCAAAAATACGGTCGCAACTGTAGTAGCGGAAGTGGCGCAACTGATTTAGAGCGAAGTGCAAATGCACTTCAGATGAGAGTTTAACGGCCGTGTTCTTTATCAACATCTTTATTGAAGAAATGCTGATAATCAGTATCATTTTTGTTAGAATACTTTCCTTATATTGAACCATTTCCCAAACAAATCCTGGTTGTAACGTCCAACTATACTGCAAGCTTTTCAGGAAACATTGAGGCAAAATGAGAAAATGTTTATAACCTGCATTTTCCCTGTTTGTCTCAATATTGTTCTTGCTATTTTCCATACAATCCTCTATCAACACCCATATTGTCTCCTGCAATATTTGTCCACAAAGTTATGGAATTCCCTTATGCAAACTTTTCGGAAACACATTGAGGCAAAATGAGATAATGGTTATAAACAGCATTTTCACCCTTTGTCTCAATATATTCCTTTCTATGTTGTACACAATCCTTAACCCATTCTATTCTCACACATTGACTCTTTCTGACTCCCCAAAAGATAAAGGCTTCAGGGTTCTCCGCAGAATATTTTGAAGCTGTAGAGGCAAATTATATGAGAATTGTTAAACATTGAAAGTATATATAATTGTGAGTGAAAACATTATGGAAAAAGAAGAAAATGCTCATCTTGAGCAATTTCTTCTTTTCCCATAATATGTTTGCTCATAATTATCACATTTACAATGAAAAAAATGTATTATTCAACAGTGTTAGGCATGAAATACCTCAAAATGCCTCTATTTGGTAACCATTTTGAAGAAATTAAGCTGTGGGTAGTTTTGAAGCTGTAGGGGCATTACACTGATTAACATGAAGCTGTAGTGGGGCCGATACAGCTTATTGGGCTGGGGAGAACACTGGGCTTTGGAAATCATTGTGGACAATAAAGAAATTGCTTGTAACAAGCATTTTTTTTTTTCATTTTTCAACAATGTTTTCTAACCCAAGATGGAAAGATTTCTAAAATTTCATCAACTTGAAATAGTTGTATGCAACACCTTACAAATTTGGAACAGTGTAAAATTTTGCTGTCTGGTGTTGGGTTTATATTCATTATTATGTCCTGTTATATTTTTCCACAAAGTTATGATATACTGACGTTCTTAATTCAAACCTTTTGGGGGAAATATTGAGGCAAAATAAAGAAGTGTTTGAAATATTTATGTATTTGACCACACTATATTTAAGTAGTTTTGGAAAGGGTTAAACAAAGGAATTTATTGTTTTAACGGTTATAGAATTACAGATTGATTGAAATATTATAAGTTGGATGTGTTTCATCATCGTATTGTTTTCCAAAGCAACATCAAAACCAGGTCTAGATTGCGAAAGGGTTAAACAGTTTAGTAAAGTATTTTCTAAAGTGTACGAAATTTGCCAGTTGACCCCAAGTTGACTACCTGTGCTAAAAATAGATTATGGGTTTTTCCATTGTTGGCTTATTTCGTATAAACGGTATTAGAAAAGAGTTATTGAGAGAAAATATTTGATTTCAGACTTCACGTTTCTTTTTATATAATAATTATACGATTGAAATGTATTATGATAAAGTTTGACAAATCATCTTATGAATGAAATCGACCAAGCATATTTCTCTAGATCATTTTGAACTATTTGAAGAAAAAAATCCGAAGATCATTAAAGCTGTTGCAGTAAAGGGAAAAAAATAACAACCTAGTCTACTTCTCTGATTAATATTAATTTGTGTGTAAAAAACACCCACTGTTGAGCTCTGCGTAATCTCATGGGCATCTATGGCACACGAGGCAATGAGGCTGTCAATAAGAGAGACAAATGCCAATCTAAATCTCTGACTTTTCATCCAAACCCTATGTTGTGGGTACTCATTTGAATCGTCTCGAAGAGACGATTCAAATGAGTACCCACAACATAGGGTTTGATTAATAATTGGTGAATATTTCTGTTTAAATGGATGTTATGCCGTCTTATCCGGAGCGACGGAGAGAGATTTTGGTATTTTTACTACTACACGGGTATGAATCATTGATGTACTAGAAATATCTGCCTAGTCTGGCACAGAAAATCCGATTCAGAGCTACAAAAATAAATCCCGCTGACACGTTGCCAACAATTTTCTTTTGGAGTACAACTTTGGCAGACGGGAGAAAAAGAATTCCACCTTATCAATGGTAGAATTTGCCGAAACAGTGAAAGTTTAGACTGTTTGAATTTGAAGGCTGTTGCGGATAAGGGTTGATTGATTGGAGTTTTACGTCCCACTCAACAGCTTAGGTCGCAATGTACCTCGGTCTTAGGTCTGGTCCTAACGACTAGAGTGGCGGAGGATCAAACCTGCGACCCAGCTGTGTTACAAGTCCAGCATGATACCACTGCATCAAATCCACTCCTCGATTGTGGATAAAAAAAATTGAATTCGATAAAGACAAGATTTGTGATCAATGCCATGCAGTGAAGAAAACAATAATTAATGTTTTCCCATACCCATTTGTATTTGTATGACAAAATTTATGGTGCTTGAAATGGCATTGCAATGAAAATATTGAGAGAAAAGGAGCAAATGCTGGTTAGGGGGACTCAATGGAAAAATAACTTAATCCATTTTCAAACGACAAATTTTAGACTTTTAAAAATTCAAAGATGTTACAGAGGCTAATTTTCTATTAATAGAATTTTTCAGTTTTCATCTCTCTTGATAGAAAACATTGTGGGAAATGAAATCTTCATTTTCCACAATGTTTTTCAAAGCTACCCTTATCTTGTGGGGCATCAAAAAGCTTCATAATGCATTGTGTGGGAATGAATGGTTTGGTTAATTGCGGTTTTTACGCCCCTTTAACTGCTATGATCATATCGTGGCAGCTCGAGCACCTTACCATGGATTCCTGTTGTTTCTCATACCAGTACTAGCATAACACCCTAACTGAGCCTCCAGCTGCTCGCCTACATGGGTTAATGATATCAAACCATTGGTAGGTGACATTTTGTCAGAAAGGATATTTAGGGATCAGACCTGGGGCATCTAGAGTGATAGGCACATGCGCTACCAATGATAATGGCCATAGGCTGTTTGGGAATGGATTTGGGTACATATGAACTAATTTGTGATGACAGTTGATGCTGTCTCAATGGCGTAGGGTCATAGGTTCACTCGCACTGTGACATACTGACAGTTCTATTTTTCTGCAAGGTCAATACAGTCATTGCTTGTTTTATAATATAAAATGATTCATTGTCTAGTGGTCTTTCAATTGACTTTGATTAACCCTTTCCTAATCAACCTCTAACTGATCAGATTTCCTTAATAGAAAAGGTGTTGGAAAAGATGTAGGCCAATGAAGGAAATGCTGATAAGCAGCAGTTTCTCCATTTGCCTCTATGTTCTTTGTGGCATCATTGTGCACAAATTATATCTCATAGACATCTATTTTGTTGTCTGCAACAGCTTCCAAGCTGGACCTGTATTGTTTGGGATAAGGTGAAGATAGTCCTTAACCCTTTCCCAAACAAGACCTGTTTTTGATGTCCCTTATAGAAATGGCTTGGGAAAACATTGAGACAAAAGAAGAAACTGCTGATAACCAGCAGTTTCTCCTTTTGTCTCAATATTTTCTTATTCATATTTTACACAAATCCTATCTTTAACAACATCCATTTTGTCATTTGTGGCAGTTTTTGTAGTGGATCACCCTAAAATTTTGCCGTTTGGGAAAGGGTTAAAAGACAATAAATGGTGCTTGAAGCATTAGAAGAGTAGAACTTTGAAATGGTAGTATCCCAATTATATTGTGTCTTCATTGTTTTTCTATGGCACTTGATTGTGGGATTCCAGTGTCACATGAGACTATTTTTCTATGGCATTGTAAAAAGATAATTGTAATCATCTTTTTCTACAAACTTATGTCATCTTTTCATTGTTTTATTGTTTTGCTGCGGAAGAAAAATGACATCTTTAATGTCCTCCCTTTTCAAAGAAAATCTCGTAACTGCAGCTTGAAATAATCTGCAGTTTCGAGGTTTTCGTTGAAAAGCATCAATGTATTGTTAAGATAAAAAGCTGTTGCCATTGCACACATGTAGGAAGTCTTATCTTTTTTATGCTCCCCGAAGGGAGAGCATATAGTCGCCGCTTTGTCTGTCCGTCCGTCCGTCCGTCCTGTCCGTCCGTCATTCCGTCCGTCCGTCCGTCCGTCCGTCCGTCCGTCCGAAGCGATTTCTCCATAACCCTTGGGCCAAATCAAATGAAACTTACCATGTGAACTCCCTAGGACATAATGCCGATGTACTTTTCCCCGTTTTTGGATTTGAGGCCTCGTCATGGGAAAAGGGGACTTAAGGTCAAATTCAGTTTTTCTCTAATTTCTCCTAGTCTAATGGTCAGAATTTGATGAAATTTCATATTTGAGTAGCAAATCAGATGCCCTTGACAATAAAATATTTAAAATTTGTGTATGAAAAATATGTCATGGAAAAAGGGGGCTTAACATTTGTTAGCTTTATATTAGCTCTGCATGGCATATATTTATTGTGACAATGCCTTATTCGGGGAGCATTGTCCGTCTCTGACGGCTCTTGTTTGCACAAGTTTTGATGTAACATGTGATGCGATAATCATCGGTTGCTCACCCTCATAGACAATCGCTGCTTTTCAACGAAAACCTTGTAACTGCAGCGTAACACAAGCTGCAGTTACGAGGTTTTCATAGAAAAACGATGGAATGTTAAACTAGTCCCAAATGATAAAATTTTAAGCTAGTCCATATTGTAAGAAGTTGCAGATGACATTTTCTCTGTGATGAAATTTTAGAATTTTAAAATCCTTTAGGTAGAAAACATTTTGGGAAACGAAACTAGAAATCTATCACTAAAGGTGATAAAAATACCCTGCCACTATATTTGTCCGGAAAAGTGTGTTTGTCGAAAACAAAGGGCAATAACTCACAAAAAAGCAAGGTGGAGTTATGCTCCCTGTATTCTGCACATACCTCTCCTTAGAGAGGTCTTTCTACCCATTAGGAGGCGGAGGTGGTGCAGTGGTAACACGCTGGACTTGAAACACGGGTCACTGGTTCGATCCCCCGCTTCTCCAGTCTTTCGGATGAGACTTTAAACTGAGGTCCCGTCTCCATATGACCTTAGCTGTTAAGTGGGACATAAAACTCCATACAATCCAATCTTTCTACCCATTAAGTTTCATGATCATTGCTACTTTACTTTCAGAGATATGTTCCAGACAAGTATTTTGTACATAGACAGACAGAGACTGACAGACAGATGGACAGACTGATTCTAGTATACCCCTCCAAAACATTCATTTTACGGGGTATGATAAAACATTGGTTTTGTGAAGGTTATTATAATTTGCTTCCCAAAAATTGCTTGTCACAAGCATATTTCTTCATTCACCACAATATTTTACAAAAATATTATCTACAAAAAAGCTTCAATGAGTAGTAATGGTTAAACCCTTCCCATATGAGCAAAAGTGTGATTCAATATCAAAGCAGTTGCAGATCTCGACGTTTAAGAAGATGTTGATAATGATATTAAACTGGCTACATTGCGCGGAAATATTGATGCGGAAGGAGGAAATGATGGCTATCAACAGTTTGCTATTTTGCCAGAATATTTTCCCAAGATTTTGGCAAATTATAAGATATAATGCATCCTGACAGTGTATAGCAGGCTGATCTGGATCCATGTTGGTGTCAAATGACAATCGGAATTCTACTCTGAATTCTAAGTAAGCACGACTCACAGTACTTTGAGTACTTTGATTTTATTGCCATTTTGTGTCCGGGTCAGGTTAACTTGCCAACAAAGCACAAAGTTTACCTTTGGAAGAATTTAACCTTTTTCCTGCTGACTTTGTTTTTCAAACAAACAACCAATTTGAGAGACATTTCAATAAGATTAGCTCAAGTTTTTGACACAAAAAGGGAGTAGAAAGCAGGCATTGTAGGCTACGATCAGACTGCACATCTGTGCAGGCTGATCTTAGTCTATGCTGCCTGCCAAAGCCTTTGCCACAAAAGTAAATTAACTTGAAAAGCATTAGAATGGTTAACCCTTTCCCAATTATATTTTTGGGATGGACTAATTTGAAAGATGATGCATGACTTTGTGTCATAATGATTGTTAGAGAATGGACGAAATAAGGCTGCTAATATGATGGAATTCCAGGGCGGGGGGGTGGGGGCTTAGTAATAGAAAACACTGATGACAATGGGAATTTTATTGTTTTGCCTAGATGTTTTCCTTAAACCTTTTGTAATGTGGACGTCAAAACCAGGCCTTGCTTGGGAAAGGGTTAATCTTTTCGCAGCGAGACCTGATTTTGATATCCCTGAAAGACAAGGCTTGCGAAAACATTGAGGCAAAAGAAGAAAATGCTGAATATCAGCTATATTATTCACAATTTCTATGTCTAGTAACATTCATTTTGTCCTCTGCAGTAACTTTTCAAATAGACTACCCTAAAATTTTGTCGTTTGGGAAAGGGCTAATCTTGCATACTTGAGGGTTAAAAGTATATCCTTGTTTACTAAATACCTTTATCAGGTAGAAATAAAATTGTGGGCGAAGGACCCTTTACTCCTTATCAAGAAGATTGATTGATGAATAGCAATGAATTTTGTTATAAAAATAGACTGGGTTTACCATACTGTATCAGTAAATCATTCAGGTGTTATGAAATCTTGTGATTATAGCTTCAATCAAGCTGTTGTTGCAACATTTTAGATTTTACATGCAGGAAATACTATTGTTTGTCCGAAATTATGTTCATTGTGTACATGATAAAAAATTTGTAAGGAAAGACCCTTTATTCCTTATCAAGATGATTGATTGATGGATTAAATGAATAGAGATACTGAAAGATGAGACCTTGGGTTAACCCTTTCCCAAACAAGACGGGGCTTTGCCGTCTCTTAATAGAAAAGGCTTGGGAAAACATTGAGACCAAAGAACAAACTGCTAATTTTAACCAGCAGTTTTTCCTTTTGTGTCAATATTTTCTGTGCTACACTGTTCACAAAGCCCTTCCTGTGTAACATCAATTTTGTTGTCTGAATCAGCTTTTAAATATGACCTCCCTAAAATTTTGTTGTCTGGTAATCAGAGTTAAAGTTTCATCAGAAAGACTTAACATTTCAAAATCACGGGTGGTAAACAGAGAAACTAGCTCCAAAAAGAGGTAGTTGCATAGAGCGAAATTTTGTAGGTCACGAACACATTTTCTAAAATTATTTCTTTTAAAGCGAGTTTTTGAGAAATCTGGCGATGCTGTAATATGAAGAAATGGTCGAAGTTTGTTGTGCACGAGAAAATACGGTTTTAGTAGTAGGGTTTGAATACAATCGTTGAAAAACATTTCAAAACCGAAAGTAAAAACTTCTGAATGTTCGATTTTGAAATGTTTTTCAACAATTGTATTCAAACTCTGCTTACTAACACCGTATATTCTCGTGCACAACAAACTTAGACCATTTCTTTATATTACAGCATCGCCGGATTTTTCAATAACTCGTTGTAAAAGAAATAATTGTAGAAAAATGTGTTCGTGACCTACCTTTGTTTACAGATTTTCGCTCTATGCAACTACCTCGGTAAAGGCCGGATATCACGAGGAAACAAAATACCGTTGACTCTTTTTGGAGCTAGTTTCTCTGTTTACCACCCGTGAAAATGATGTGACAATGATCAAACCCTCTGCTATGTCATACTAACATTGTTACACACCACCTGTGTGACCAAGCGGCTGGAGGCTCTGTAAGGATGTTGTGGTAGTACTGGTATTAGAAACAACAGGAATCTATGGTTATGTGCTTCAGCAACCATGTTATGACCATAGACAATGGTGTTATAAAACCAAATCATTTATTCTGAACTTTAAACTAACAGAACTTTAATTAGGTGAAGGATTGTAGATTGATTGGAAATTCCATTAATAATTTGTTTGTCCTTGTTCAGCAAAGTTGGAAACTATAGCATTATACAAAATGATAATGGAAAACGTGTCTGAATAACGGCATGTAACTGCTGAAAAAAATGGGATTGTGGGAGTGTCTCAAAATAGACGTGAAAACCAGGCAGACGTAAATTATGTATTGATTTTACCACTGCTATCTGGGACAGCGGGAAATCTGTCTTGAATTACGTCGATTTTGATCTATAAAAAGCCGTGTCTGTGAACGCCACTTTCCAAATTTAGCATCTTTAACGATCCATTGACGTCTGCAGCTCTCAGCTCTCTTGACATCTCGGAACTATAGGCTTGATTGTAACCTAGATATTGGGGCAAAGTTTAATACATTACCAGACGAGACCTTGTTTTGTTGAAGCAAAGGAAGAAAATGCTGTTTCCAGAAGGATATTGGCCAGGTCCAGATTCAAACATGTGCCATAATTACCTTTGATTGATACTTTGCTATTACCCCTGCGGAAAAAGTTCTATTCTAGAACAGTTCTAGAATGTTAAATGGCACTTCTAGAACAGTTCTAGAACTGTTCTAGAAGTGCTAGTTAACATTTTAGAACATTCTAGAACAGCTCTTGAACTTAAATGTGTTCTCGAACTTTTTTCGCAGGGGAACAAATATAGCCATTGTAAGCTATATCATTTTGACAGAACACCATTCATTACTGCCTGTCAATTCAAAGAAGAAAACCTAGTTTGGACGTACATAATTAAAGAAAAAAATCTTAGGAAACATTGAGGCAAAAGAAGAAAATGCTTTTGATAATCAGTATTTTCTCCAATTGCCTCAACATTTTCTGTGCTAAAATGTAAAAAACTGATCCTATCTGTATAAACATCCATTTTGTCACCTGCAGCAGTTTTCAAATTAGAAAAAAGCGAAATAGATTATATACATGTATATCAGGCTTTTGTATTACTCTAAGACAGGATAGAAGATATTGTGGGAAAAGAAGAAAAAGCTGGTTATCTGCGTATTCTCCTTTTCCTTTGGTATTTTCCTAAATAATCTCTGTAGAGCTTGTCAAAATTGTTCAATGTTTGGGAAAGTGTTGATTAACCCTTTCCCAAACGGCTAAAATTTAGGGTGATCCACTTCAAAAGCTGCTACAAATGATAAAATTGATGTTATTAAAGATAGGATTTCTGTAAAATATGGCAGAGAAAATATTGAGACAAAAGGAGAAACTGCTGGTTATCAGCAGTTTCTTCTTTTGTTTCAATGTTTTCCCAAGCCTTTTCTATTAGGGACGTCAAATCCAGGTCTTGTTTGGGAAAGGGTTAAGAGTTGATCGATTCCTGCACTTAAGTTTTGCTCAGTGTGAAATTTATCGATATAGAAAGGATAGGCCATAGCTTGTGTGAATGAATTGCTAGTCAATGAAGTATTTTTTTCTCGCTTTTTATGGCTCTCCTTGTCTTGATAATGGCATTGTCATCTGAAATAAGAAAGAGGGGCCTAATGGCATTGAACCTTATAATGTGGCTGAGTAGCTGGAAGCTCTGTAAGGGTGTTGTGGTAGTACTGGTATGAGAAACAAAAGGAATCCATGGTTAGGTGTTCCAGCCACCATGATATGACCAAAGCAGTTGAAAACAGCATAAAACCACAATAAACCAAACCTAATGGCATTGTCAACTGAAATATGAAAGAGTGTCTTTATGGCATTGTCATCTGAAATATGAAAGAGTGTCCTTATGGCATTGTCAACTGAAATATGAAAGAGTGTCCTAATGGCATTGTCATCTGAAATATGAAAGAGGGTCCTTATGGCATTGTCAACTGAAATATGAAAGAGTGTCCTTATGGCGTTGTCAACTGAAATATGAAAGAGTGTCCTTATTGCATTGTCAACTGAAATATGAAAGAGAGTCAATATGGCATTGTCAACTGAAATATGAAAGAGTGTCCTTATGGCATTGTCAACTGAAATATGAAAGAGTGTCCTAATGGCATTGTCAACTGAAATATGAAAGAGTGTCCTTATGGCATTGTCAACTGAAATATGAAAGAGTGTCCTAATGGCATTGTCAACTGAAATATGAAAGAGTGTCCTTATTGCATTGTCAACTGAAATATGAAAGAGAGTCAATATGGCATTGTTAACTGAAATATGAAAGAGGGTCCTTATGGCATTGTCAACTGAAATATGAAAGAGTGTCCTAATGGCATTGTCAACTGAAATATGAAAGAGTGTCCTTATGGCATTGTCAACTGAAATATGACAGAGGGTCCTTATGGCATTGTCAACTGAAATATGAAAGAGTGTCCTTATGGCGTTGTCAACTGAAATATGAAAGAGTGTCCTTATTGCATTGTCAACTGAAATATGAAAGAGAGTCAATATGGCATTGTCAACTGAAATATGAAAGAGTGTCCTTATGGCATTGTCAACTGAAATATGAAAGAGGGTCAATATGGCATTGTCAACTGAAATATGAAAGAGGGTCAATATGGCATTGTGAAGTGAAAAATGAAAGAG
The DNA here is from genome assembly GCA_963680895.1 of Fragum sueziense. Taxonomy (NCBI): domain Eukaryota; kingdom Metazoa; phylum Mollusca; class Bivalvia; order Cardiida; family Cardiidae; genus Fragum; species Fragum sueziense. Next base: position 31,916 of record CAVMGG010000128.1, read on the forward strand.
TGTCCTTATTGCATTGTCAACTGAAATATGAAAGAGGGTCAATATGGCATTGTCAACTGAAATATGAAAGAGCAGAGATATTTTACAATTTCAAGACTGTAAGTCCTGGGGACTCGCTGAATTCCATATCAATGAGTCCAGCTACTAGTTTAGCGAGTCCAATACACTATTTTTAATAGGAAATCTGTAAAAATTGCTGCATCCTGGGACTCGCTTGAATTAAAACTTTGCATCCCACAGACCAAATTATGAGTAAAAGTAGCAGGATGCACAGGTAAAAAAATCACTGAAAGAGTGTCCTTATTGCATTGTCAACTGAAATATGAAAGAGGGTCAATATGGCATTGTCAACTGAAATATGAAAGAGTGTCCTTATGGCATTGTCAACTGAAATATGGAAGAGTGTCCTTATTGCATTGTCAACTGAAATATGAAAGAGGGTCAATATGGCATTGTCAACTGAAATATGAAAGAGTGTCCTTACGGCATTGTCAACTGAAATATGAAAGAGTGTCCTTATGGCATTGTCAACTGAAATATGAAAGAGTGTCGATATGGCATTGTCAACTGAAATATGAAAGAGGGTCCTTATGGCATTGTCAACTGAAATATGAAAGAGTGTCCTTATGGCATTGTCAACTGAAATATGAAAGAGAGTCCTTATGGCATTGTCAACTGAAATATGAAAGAGTGTCCTTATGGCATTGTCAACTGAAATATGAAAGAGTGTCCTTATGGCATTGTCAACTGAAATATGAAAGAGGGTCCCTATGACATTGTCAACTGAAATATGAAAGAGGGTCAATATGGTATTGTCAACTGAAATATGAAAGAGTGTCCTTATTGCATTGTCAACTGAAATATCAAAGGGGGTCCTTATGGCATTGTCAACTGAAATATGAAAGAGGGTCCCTATGACATTGTCAACTGAAATATGAAAAAGTGTCCTTATTGCATTGTCAACTGAAATATGAAAGAGGGTCCTTATGGTATTGTCAACTGAAATATGAAAGAGTGTCCTTATGACATTATCAACTGAAATATGAAAGAGGGTCCCTATGACCTTGCCAACTGAAATATGAAAGAGTGTCCTTATGGCATTGTCATCTGAAATATGAAAGAGTGTCCTTATGGCATTGTCATCTGAAATATGAAAGAGTGTCCTTATGGCATTGTCAACAGAAATATGAAAGAGTGTCCTTATGGCATTGTCAACTGAAATATGAAAGAGTGTCCTTATGGCATTGTCAACTGAAATATGAAAGAGGGTCAATATGGCATTGTCAACTGAAATATGAAAGAGTGTCCTTATGGCATTGTCAACTGAAATATGAAAGAGTGTCCTTATGGCATTGTCAACTGAAATATGAAAGAGTGTCGATATGGCATTGTCAACTGAAATATGAAAGAGGGTCCTTATGGCATTGTCAACTGAAATATGAAAGAGTGTCCTTATGGCATTGTCAACTGAAATATGAAAGAGGTTCCTTATGGCATTGTCAACTGAAATATGAAAGAGTGTCCTTATGGCATTGTCAACTGAAATATGAAAGAGTGTCGATATGGCATTGTCAACTGAAATATGAAAGAGGGTCCTTATGGCATTGTCAACTGAAATATGAAAGAGTGTCCTTATGGCATTGTCAACTGAAATATGAAAGAGTGTCCTTATGGCATTGTCAACTGAAATATGAAAGAGTGTCCTTATTGCATTGTCAACTGAAATATGAAAGAGGGTCAATATGGCATTGTCAACTGAAATATGAAAGAGTGTCCCTATGACATTGTCAACTGAAATATGAAAGAGGGTCCCTATGACCTTGCCAACTGAAATATGAAAGAGTGTCCTTATGGCATTGTCATCTGAAATATGAAAGAGTGTCCTTATGGCATTGTCAACTGAAATATGAAAGAGGATCCTTATGGCATTGTCAACTGCAATATGAAAGAGTGTCCTTATGGCTATGTTAACTGATATATGAAGAGTGTCCTAATGGCATTGCCAACTGAAATATGAAAGAGTGTCCTTATGGCATTGTCAACTGCAATATGAAAGAGGGTCCTTATGACATTGTCAACTGAAATATGACAGGGTTTCCTTATTGCACTGTCAACTGAAATATGAAAGAGTGTCCTTATGGCATTGTCAACTGAAATATGAAAGAGGGTCAATATGGCATTGTCAACTGAAATATGAAAGAGGGTCGTTATGACATTGTAAACTGAAATATGAAAGAGTGTCCTTATGACATTGTCAACTGAAATATGAAAGAGGATCCTTATGGCATTGTCAACTGAAATATGAAAGAGGGTCAATATGGCATTGTCAACTGAAATATGAAAGAGGGTCGTTATGACATTGTCAACTGAAATATGAAAGAGTGTCCTTATGACATTGTCAACTGAAATATGAAAGAGGATCCTTATGGCATTGTTAACTGAAATATGAAAGAGGGTCCTTATGGCATAGTCAACTGAAATATGAAAGAGGATCCTTATGGCATTTTTAACTGAAATATGAAAGAGGGTCCTTATGGCATTGTCAACTGAAATATGAAAGAGGGTCGTTATGACATTGTCAACTGAAATATGAAAGAGTGTCCTTATGACATTGTCAACTGAAATATGAAAGAGGGTCGTTATGACATTGTCAACTGAAATATGAAAGAGTGTCCTTATTGCATTGTCAACTGAAATATGAAAGAGGGTCAATATGGCGTTGTCAACTGAAATATGAAAGAGGGTCCTTATGACATTGTAAACTGAAATATGAAAGAGGATCCTTATGGCATTGTTAACTGAAATATGAAAGAGGATCCTTATGGCATTGTTAATCCATTACAACTCAGCCAGGTTGAATCAAGGGTGGTTTTGAACAAACAGATGTTGATAAGAATTATTGGTTTTTAACCCTTCCTGTACGAAATAATCCGGGCGGATTCCAAGCGGACATGAGGCGGATAATTTTGTAAGAGATGGAATTCTATTTTTAGCGAAATATTTAAATTAGTCCGCCTGGAATAAAGTCCGCCCGGATTCCAAGCGGAATTCTATTTTAAGTAACAAAATGAGGCGAAATATTTAAATTAGTCCGCCTGGAATAAATTCCACTCGGAATAAATTCCGCCTGGATTCCTAGTGGAATTCTATTTTAAGTAACAAAATGAGACGGAATATTTAAATTAGTCCGCCTGGAATAAATTCCACCTGGAATAAAGTCCGCCCGGAATCCGGGTGGAATCCGGGTGGAATTTATTCCTGGTGGGAAAAAATCCGCTTGGACTTTTTGTCCAAGCTGATTTCTATTTATAGAACTAGAAGCAAAAGAATTTTTACTTCACAATATGTGGGTGGAGAATGGTAAAAATGAACATGAAATAAGAATGAAATTTAATGAAAAGAACACTCACCAATCTTGCATTACTTGGCCTTGCCACTTTGTGAGCTCCTTAATATCATGATAATTTTATCACCATGAATGTAAGCATTCAGACGATGAACAGTGTTTTTCTTTTAAAAAAAAGATAGACAAGCAAAATTCCCTCCAATTTTCTGATGACCTCATGTTATAGACTGGAACAAAATTAGACTGTAGACTGGAAGGTCGGATTTTCAACAAGTTAATTCTTTATCTTATGAACTATATGAGATACAGCCGTGATATTTCACACATGGATTTTTTCTATTAAGACCTTTCATTTAGGGTCATGTCATTTGACCTTGTGACCTTGACCTTGAAAATTAACCTACATGCATGTTGCAAGAAATCAAATCTGGCCTTTATCTTATACAATATTAGAGATAAAGCCTTGATATTTCACTCAAAGATACATCTTGCCAAGACCTTTCATTTTGGATCATTACCTTTGACCTTATGACCTTGACCTGGAAGTTCAATCTACTTTGAAAGAACTTTGACCTATATCTCATACACTATTGGAGATAGCGACTTGATATTTCACACTTGAATATATCCTGCCAAGACCTTTCATTTAGAACCATGACCTTTGTTGTGACCTTGACCTTGAAGCTTGACCTAATTTACAAGATCTTTAACACAGCCTGTATCTCACACAATATTAGAGATAGAGCCTTGCTATTTCACTCAAAGATACATCTTGCAAAGACCTTTCATGTGGGATCATGACCTTTGACCTTAAAAATTCAGCCTCTTGTGATTTTTTACAAGTTTGAAAATTTCACCTCCATTAAATCTCTAAGTTATAAAATTATGCCTCATGTAATTGTCAAAGTATGAAAATTCCTGTAGGAAATCAAGATTCCGGGTGGACTTTTATTTTCCAGGCGGAATATGATTACACCAGAGGCGGATTTTAATTCAGATTCCGGGTGGAATTTTTTTCAGGCGGAATATCAAATGTCACAGAGGCGGACTTTATTAGAAATTTCCATGTCCACCTGGAAACATGTCCAAAAAGGTTAAGTCCGCTTGGATTCCACCCAGAATCCGCCTGGAGTCCGCCCGGAGTCCGCCAGGAATTTTCGTACAGGTTTCAGCACCTGATCTTAAAACAACTGTTAAAAAGATGCATAATTGATTATTTTACACATTTTTGATAAATGTAAAGTTTTTAGAGAATTTAAATACCTTTTCAATGATATAACTTTGGAGCAGATGAAATAAGCCCTTTTAACAAAAAAATGACTTTGCAGAACAGTACCCTTTCATGTTTGGTGTTGAATTTAATTTTTCTTAAAACAGAAATAAAACAACTATTTTATATCTTTCAAGATTTTTTTTTGTTGTTATAAGGAAATACAATATAAAGGAAATGAATGAAGTAAAAAATATTTTAATTAGATGTATTTCAACAGTAATTTTTAAGCAATTTTGAAAAAGTTATCAGTCCCCAGTCATGTTTAATTGCAAATTACTCTTTTTTTAAAGAACAAAGTGCATATTTTCTTAAATGGCTTTAAAAGCTAATAAATCAAACTTACTAATCATATAAAAGAAAAGTTTAAATACCAAAGGATTGTCATACTTTTTTAAGGTTGAAAATGAAAGGAGTTAAAAAGAGTTACTGTTTGTTCAAGACCGAGGAGTCAAAAAGAGTTACTGTGTGGTAATGGGTTAACTGAAATATGAAAGAGTGTCCTTATGACATTGTCAACTGAAATATGAAAGAGGGTCCTTATGGTATTGTCAACTGAAATATGAAAGAATGTCCTTATGGCATTGTCAACTGAAATATGAAAGAGTGTCCTTATGGCATTGTCAACTGAAATATGAAAGAGGGTCTTTATGGCATTGTCAACTGAACTATGAAAGAGTGTCCTTATGGCATTGTCAACTGATATAGGAAAGAGGGTTTTTATGGCATTGTCATCTGATATATGAAAGAGGGTCTTTATGGCATTGTCAACTGAAATATGTGAGAGGGTCTTTATGACATTGTAAACTGAAATTTAAAAGAGGTCCTTATGGCAATGTTAACTGAAATATGAAAGGGGGAATTTATGGCATTGACAACTGAAATATGAAAGAGGGTCAATATGGCATTGTCATCTGAAATATGAAAGAGTGTCCTTATGGCATTGTCATCTGAAATATGAAAGAGGGTCAATATGGCATTGTCATCTGAAATATAAAGAGGGTCAATATGGCATTGTCATCTGAAATATGAAAGAGGGTCCTTATGGCTTTGTCAACTGAAATATGAAAGAGTGTCCTTATGGCATTGTCAACTGAAAATGAAAGACTGTCCTAATAGCATTGTCAACTGATATTAGAAAGAGTGTCCTTTTGGCATTGTCAACTGAAATATGAAAGAGTGTCCTTATGGCATTGTCAACTGAAAATGAAAGACTGTCCTAATAGGATTGTCAACTGAAATATGAAAGAGTGTCAATATGGCATTGTTAACTGAAATATGAAAGGGGGTCCTTATGGCTTTGTCATCTGAAATATGAAAGAGTGTCCTTATGGCATTGTCAACTGAAATATGAAAGAGTGTCCTTAAGGCATCGTCAACTGAAATATGAAAGAGTGTCCTTATGGCTTTGTCAACTGAAATATGAAAGGGTGTCCTTATGGCATTGTCAACTGAAATATGAAAGAGTGTCCTAATGGCATTGTCAACTGAAATATGAAAGAGTGTCCTTATTGCATTGTCAACTGAAATATGAAAGAGGGTCCTTATTGCATTGTCAACTGAAATATGAAAGAGGGTCAATATGGCATTGTCAACTGAAATATGAAAGAGTGTCCTTATTGCATTGTCAACTGAAATATGGAAGAGGGTCCTTATTGCATTGTCAACTGAAATATGAAAGAGGGTCAATATGGCATTGTCAACTGAAATATGAAAGAGTGTCCTTATGGCATTGTCAACTGAAATATGAAAGAGGGTCCTTATTGCATTGTCAACTGAAATATGAAAGAGGGTCAATATGGCATTGTCAACTGAAATATGAAAGAGTGTCCTTATGGCATTGTCAACTAAAATATGAAAGAGTGTCCTTATGACATTGTCAACTGAAATATGAAAGAGTGTCCTTATGACATTGTTAACTGAAATATGAAAAAGTGTCCTTATGACATTGTCAACTGAAATATGAAAGAGGGTCCCTATGACCTTGCCAACTGAAATATGAAAAAGTGTCCTTATGACATTGTAAACAGAAATATGAAAGAGGGCTTTATGGCATTGTAAACTGAAATATGAAAGAGGGCTTTATGGCATTGTAAACTGAAATATGAAAGAGGGCTTTATGGCATTGTCAATTGAACTATGAAAGAGTGTCCTAATGGCATTGTCAACTGAAATATGAAAGAGGGTCTTTATGGCATTGTCAATTGAACTATGAAAGAGTGTCCTTATGGCATTGTCAACTGATATAGGAAAGAGGGTTTTTATGGCATTGTCAATTGAAATATGAAAGAGGGTCTTCATGGCATTGTCAACTGAAATATGAAAGAGTGTCCTTATGGCATTGTCAACTGAAATATGAAAGAGTATCAATATGGCATTGTCAACTGAAATATGAAAGCGTGTCCTTATGACATTGTCATCTGAAATATGAAAGAGGATCCTTAAGGCATTGTCAACTGAAATATGAAAGAGTGTCCTTATGGCATTGTCAACTGAAATATGTGAGAATGTCCTTATGGCATTTTCAACTGTAATATGAAAGAGTGTCCTTATGGCATTGTCAACTGAAATATGAAAGAGTGTCCTTATGGTATTGTCAACTGAAATATGAAAGAGTGTCCTTATGGCATTGTCAACTGAAATATGAAAGAGTGTCCTTATGGCATTTTCAACTGTAACAGTTATGGATTCAGATCAGTTTTTAACCAACTGTGCAGTCTAATCTGGATTCATGTTGCTCTTTTAGAGTTATCATACTGCAGCATGTTATAAGTAAGAAAATTGTACTATAGAAGAGCATGGATCTTAGGGCAGTCTACCTCTAATGAGATTCATGTGAAATCAGATTTTTTGTAACCTGTTATTTAGATTTCTTTTGTTACCTGCTATTTATACGGACATGTAACAAAAGCCAGGTCTTGTTTGGTAAAGTATTAAACTTTGCCCTAATATCTAGGTTACTATCAAGCCTTTAGTTCCAAGTTGTCAGAAGAGCTGAGAGCTGCAGACGTCAATGGATCGTTAAAGATGCTAAATTTGGAAAGTGGCGTTCACAGACATGGCTTTTTATAGATCTAAATCGAAACGTAATTCAAGACAGATTTCCCGCTGTCCCAGATAACAGTGGTAAAATCAATACATAATTTACGTCTGCCTGGTTTTCACGTCTATTTTGAGACACTCCCACAATCCCATTTTCTTCAGCAGATTGTCCTTTCCAGATCTTTTATCGTCGGTTTTCAAAAACACGGGTGGTAAACAGAGAAACTAGCTCCAAAAAGAGTCAACGGTATTTTGTTTCCTCGTGACATCCGGCCACTACCGAGGTAGTTGCATAGAGCGAAATTCTGTAAACAAAGGTAGGTCACGAACACATTTTTCTACAATTATTTCTTTTACAACGAGTTTTTGAAAAAATCTGGCGATGCTGTAATATGAAGAAATGGTCGAAGCTTGTTTTGCACGAGAATATTCGGTGTTATTAAGCAGAGTTTGAATACAATCGTTGAAAAACATTTCAAAATCGAAAGTAAAACATTTTTTACTTTCGATTTTGAAATGTTTTTCAATGATTGTATTAAAACCCTGCTACTAATACCGTATACTCCCATGCACAACAAACTTCGACCATTCCTTCATATTACAGCATCGCCGGATTTCTCAAAAACTCGCTTTAAAAGAAATAATCTTAGAAATTGTGTTGAATTTTCGCGCTATGCAACTACCTCTTTTTGGAGCTAGTTTCTCTGTTTACCACCCGTGAAAAAGGATGCTTGTAAATGAGTAGTAATATAGTATAGTAAAACTATCTTGTCGCTTTTCATTGAAATCCTCATAACTGCATCTTGTTTTAAGCTGCAGTTATGAGGTTTTCAATGAAAAGAGACAACGAAATGTATACAAGGAAGTTATGATTGATAAAAACAAAAATTGAGGAAGTCGCTGATTGAAATACGATTAATCAGGTTAATCAAGTTTGTGTGTGGGCGTAATAATGGGAAGATGCATTATCGAAGACTGCCAGAGTCCGCATCATATCGTCACTTTTCAACAAAACCTTGTAACTGCAGGGCTAGAATTTCCCTGAAAAAATGACTCGCAATATTTTGCTAGTGGCTTTTGAAACCACTAGCAAAAAGGCAAATTCACTCGCAATCTGGTTTTGTATAAAATGAGGGTTTTCATTTTGAAAAATAAAAGCATAATATGCTGCATAATTTAAAGGGCATGTCCAAAATAGTCAATATTTGAATGTTGTTTTGTAAGCTTTTTCAAGCTGCATTGATAAAACTTGTATGTGGGGAATATTTTTCCACGTGCAAAAAAAATCTAGTGTCAGATACAATCACTAGCAATTTTCAATTTTAACTAGCAAAATGCCAGTATGCTAGTGGAAATTCGAGCCCTGAACTGAAGCTGAAAACAAGCTGTAGTTACAAGGTTTTAGGTGAAAAGCAGTGATATCATAGTGTGATGAAATTCATCTGCACTCTTGTATTACGGAATTGAAATTTTGTTTCAAACAGAATAGTAGTTGAACCCTTTCCCAATGAAGTGAAGAATGGGTTTTGAGCTCTTAAAGAAGAAAGACTCAGAAAGCATTGAGACAAAAGAAGAAAATGCTGATAAATAATAATACAATACATGCATGAAAACTTAAATCTATGATTCTAAAGCTAAGGAGAAATAGGAGAAAAGGAGAAATGCTGGACGTTGAGTGAGAAATATGCAATGTACATTTTATCGAGCTTTATAGTTACAAGCTGTAGTTAAGAGGTTTTGCAACAACATTGATGATTTGTACGTCCTGACCTATATTTGGTAATTGCAGTCTGACCTAAATTTGCTGTATCAATTCATCTTTTTATCCTATGCCCCCCCCCCCCCCCCATGACACACCCATATTTTCCTTCGAGAAAGGTCCATGCAGGTATATATTGCTGTCTGAAAGTGCCCAGATTGCATATGATAACAATATATAGCTCGCAATAAATGAACTGGCAGAGCAATTCTTAGCTATGAGCTAGACATGCTCTGCCAGGTCATTTATTTTGAGCTATAATGGCAAGCTATGTCTTCTTAGAATCCTTAAAATAGCAGTTTGATAATGGCAATCATTAACTCTTTCCCAAATTGCAAATTTACACTTTTCCAATTTGAAAGGAGTTGCAGACGACAATTATGTGACATTAAGAGGTAGGAAATGTGTATGTTTTAGCCTAGAAAACATTGAGGAAAAAGAAGTGAAAATGCTGATTATCAGCAATTTTTCTTTTCACTCAATGTTTTCCTATTAAAGCTTGTAATTCTCTTTCAAGGATGTCCTAAAACCAGGGCTTATCTTGGAAATCGTTAAGCATTTGATTATGTAAAATAGTAAATAAAATAGGGATGATGTAATGTAATGCAAATGATATGCACATCTGTGTCGATTCCTGACCCTTTTTGCTTCGTAACATTGTTGGAAATGACAAGCAAATGATTATAGAATGTGAATTATTAGAATGTCCAATTTATATTAGATTTAAACGAAAGGTCTGGAACAATGTTTTTCAAAACTAGAAATGACCTTTGCAACCTTAAAACAAGAATGCCATGGTCACAATATACGCTGCCACTTCCAGAGACTAAGTTTTAAGGGGGCATAACTCAGGCAAAAATCAATGAATCATGAAATCCTTCCTTCATGCTCATCTACCAATTGAGGTGATAATATTGACCAAGTTTTATAAAGATCCAGCCAGAAACTTAAGGAGCAGTTGCAGTGACAAGAAAAGTGGACTTACGGACAGACCGAGAAGATGACACCAATATAATATGTCCGCCTCCGGCGGCGTATAATGAAAAGGATTTTTGAAAAAGTTTAGAAAAAGTTTGGGAAAAGTATTTAAGTTTTGCATAACTAGCATTTTCTCCTTTTGCCTCAATATTCTCTTTGCTATACCATTTAAAAAAACAACATTCTTTTATCAACATCCATGTTGTTGTCTGCAGCAGCTTTTAAATTGGACATGATCAAAATTTTGTTATTTGAGAAAGGGTTTATAAGTCACTTTTGTCAAATTATCAATGAATATTTCAATGGCAAAGAATTTTGGGCTTAAAATAAACTGGGTTTTCCATTATGTTTTGATAAACCGTCGGTGTTGTTATAAAATCTCGTAACTACGGCTTGAATCAAGCCGTAGTTACGAGATTCATAACAACACCTATGAAATCCTATTTATTTGTCAGAATTTACATCACAATTAACTGGATAAAATTGTTCCCTATTGACAGTGGCAATAATTGTACACAGCTTGATCTTGTTGACCTGTTTCAACTGCTATGGTCATATTGCGATGATTACTCTCCAAAGCCGAGGTCTATTGATTAACCATCAAATATGACCTCTGCCGTTTTTGATAGACCAACAGCCTATTTGGTCGTCATAATCTAATTATAGCACATCGTTTGAATTATCGAATCAAAATCATTCACTTTTATCTTGCATGATCATTACGTATACATTACGTCGCTTCTATTTTTGGCTGAAGCCGGTAATTTGAAGCGTCAGCCAATGAAAGTTTGTATCAGGTTTTTAAATTGTTTGGGTGTGTATAGCCAACGATTGGATACCGAAATCCCGCCAAGGCCCCGAGATTAGACGTGAAATGACCCCGCGAGAACAGAGCATCATTCTATCATAATGGAATGAAGAGAGAATATGCTCTGTTCTTAAGAGAGTATGCGATGATTGGAGCGCCTAACCATGATTATGGCACCATTTCACTCATCTTAGTACTGTTTGGCATGGACAGGGATCAATCCCAGGACATCATGAATGAGGGTCTGATTCGCTATCTACACTATGGCCGCAGCCTTTCTAAATCATACTCAAATGTATGCCACCTTATTTGGAAAAAGAATGACAAAGCTTATTCTTGCGTTCCATGCTCTAATTATTTTGTAAAGTTTTCTATATATCTTTGGCCACGTTAAAAAATGTCGTAACTATAGCTTATTGATGCTGTGGTTACAACATTTTCGAATGTGACGGACGATATGTTAAAATTTTGTCACTGCATGTAGATATCAAAATTTAACGCCTCCACAATTTTTAAGGCTTAATTTAATTGCAAATCCTTAACACTTTTCCTGCTAGCTTTAAATTTTGTTTCAAACAAAATGTCCTTTTAAGAAACAAATTTAAGTTAAAATTTAATCTAATTTTTTTTGCAACGATAATTTAGTAGAAAGCATGCATATAAGCTAAGGTCAGATCAACATTTTCTCCTTTTCGCTCAGTGCATTCCATACTATGATGTAATTTTAACCTTGTTATCTGCAACATCTTGAATTTAGACCTATCAAAAACTTGAATGATTTGGAGAGGGTTAAACCTAAGGATTCTAAATTTAATGCTTTCCCAAAGAAGACTTTGTTTTTATGTCTCCAATATAAATCCTTTTGAAAACATTGACGCTAAAGAAGAAAATGCTGATAATCAGCTTTTTCTCCTTTTGCCTCAATGTTTTCTATATTAGTACACTAATCATATTTTTAACAACACCCATTATGTCGTCTATGAAGGCTTTCAAATTGGAATAGTCCAAATTTTGGTTGTTTGGGAAAACATTAAAGATATTCAGTAATTATTCATTTGTCATAAATCATAATGTTTCATATTTTCATTCCTTTCAGGTAAGAGACATTTTGACCTTTTCAAAGATGTTAAATATGTGAGTAAGAATCTTTATATAATTATGCAAATTAGCCTGTTTAATTATCCCTTTCCCGAACAAGACCAGAGGTGCCTTCTTTAGAGCATTAGGTTTCTTGAGATATCTTGAGATTTCTTAAGATGTTTTAGGATAAAGCATTCTTTTGTGCAAGATTTTTAAGACGCTCAATGGGAGACGCCATTACCCTATACTTCGTGCGGAACCCCTCGGTCAACTCTGTACAAACAATATAAAAGAGATTTGACCGAGTTGTTCCGAACACTCCATAATTCATAAACCGCGCTGTTCGGAATGCTCCATACTTTATACAAATGACTTCATCATGACGTCATTTGTATAAATATGGAGCATTCGGAACAGCTCGGTCAAAGTCTTGGTCTTAAAAACGCTTTATCCAAAACACCTTAAGAAATATTTATAAAATCTCTCTTTAACCCATTACCAAACAACACAATTTAAGCCTATCCAAGTTGAAAGAAGTTGCAGACAACATTTTCGATGTGATGAAATTTTGAAATTTTACACCTTTTTTGTGTAGAAAACATTGCAACAAATGAAGAAATTGCTTGTAACAAGCAATTTCTTCATTTTCCACAATATTTTCCAAAACATTTTTATGAGGAGCGTCAATGTGTGGGAATGGGTTAAAGAACGCGCCTCAGGTTTTGACGTCCCTAAAGGCCCGGTCACATAATTATGTTTAAGTGTCCATATTACGTTCACACCATGTCCAAAATTATGCTGTTTTAGATGCCATAAATGTGAATGTGGAATGGTGTATGTGACCAGGCCTCGGTTTCTCGAAAAAACTTAAGTACGTTCTCATGCTCAAATCTGGGGCCTTTTTCATCAAAATATTTTAGACGTATTTTTGACTTACCGGTGTCTTACGACAAATTTAGGAAAAAAAAACGTGTATCGTCAATCTGTCGAGACCTGTGTTAAGCGATTTTTAAGACATTGGTAGGTCAAAAACTCGTCTTAATGTTTTGATGAAACAGGCCCCAGAGCACCGTGCTCAAATCGCACGAAATCCACATGAACTTCAATCGAATACCCTTCAACGTTGGAGAGTATATCCCTTTGAAGTTGAGCATATTCTCATGAGAATATACTTAAGTTTTTTCGAGAAACCGGGGCCTGCAGGCCTTAACATACACTTGAGAAGACATTGAGGCTAAAGAAGAAAATTCTGATTACCAGCATTTTCTCTTTTGGCCTCAAGATTTACTATGTTGTACACAATGCCTATCTTTATTAACATCCATTTTGTCGTCAGGAGCAGCTTTTGATTCCAACCACCCTTAATTTTGTAGTTTGGGAAAGGGGTTAATCATCCCTCTCCCAAATAGCAAAACTTTTGACTACTTTAATTTAAAATCTGGTGCAGACAAAAAAATAAAGTGGGTGTAAAATATATGAAGAGCACAGAAAACATTGAAGGTAAAGGAGAAAATGCTGATCATCAGCATTTTCTTCTTTTCCCTCAATGTTTTCTGACCCTCTCTCCTTCAGAGATGTTAAACTGGGTTTGTTTGGGAAAGGGTTTACGTTATGATAGATCTATGATTATATAAATCTTGTGTAACTTAGTATTTCTGCGGATACAACTAGGATAAAATTCACAGGTTATGTGCCCTTGAATGTCAAAAGTTGCAGTTTCTCAACTTTGTTTACAGTTGAATTTGTCAACATCGCTGATTTTGAATTTTTCTCTGAAACAACAACAAATAATGACCAATGAAGACAAAATTTGTTTTTGTCCACTCTTATCTGTTTCTCTCAATAACAGTCTCTTCTTTCGAAAATGATTATATAAAGAGAGGACATAATCACATTTTGGCAACCACGAGTTTATTATTGTCATTGTTTTCACCCAAATAAAAGATACTGTGTGAATTGCTAATTACCTGAGGCTCGATTTTATGTCTTATGTTAAGAGTAGATCTAATACTTCATTTACACATGTCATTTTTCGCCTTTGGTATTTTACACACGAGTAAGCAAGCTTGTAAAACAGCTCGTAAATCAGGGGTCGGAAAAATGATGTTTCATCCTGGGACGGTGATGGTGATGTTATTACTGTAGTTATACTTTTTAGCTCCACTGTCGTGTGTGCTTCTATCAGTGCAAATGTAAACTTTTGTATGCCATTAATTTACTCGTGTCCATCTTTCTGTCTGTCTGTCTGTTGTTTTGAAGAATTAGTATGAAAACTTAACATTAGCATTTTCGGGGGCATTAGTGTTTCATCTTTTTCTCAAAAAAAGCTTAATGCATTTCAATGTAATTTTACAAAAATGGTCATTGGATGACCTCTCTCAGATTCCTTCAAAGAATCATGATTGAATTAGAAAGACATGAGTTATATGCCCTTGAATGTCAAGATATCTGTTTTGAATTTGTGTTTTGGTTGAAAAACTACAAAAATTGAACAAGAAAGAGAATTAAAACTTTGATAGAATGTTGATGACAATCAGATCTTGCTCGAGATTAATTTTCAGCTCGATCAGAATCTTACTTCATGAGTTCTTTGCCCTTAAATTTGATGAAATTGCCCTTATGGACATTGTTTTCACTCTAACAACTGTAGAGATAAACCTTGAGTTCAATTTTCAGTGTGATCAGAATATCTCATGCCTAGAATTATGTGTCCTTGACTTTGACAAAATTTACATTTTGGATGTTTTTTTCACTCCAACAGTCCCAAATAAAAGTCAATAATTTACTTTCTTTTTGCTTCTACTACATTGCTATTTTGCTCTAAGACCCACAATTTAGATACATTGTTGGGTACAATTCAATAAAAGCATTTTAGATTTTAATTTTAGCAGCCATTTGCAAGCATGGAAAAGGGAGACTAATCTACCATAACTAAATTTAAACTACATAATCAAAGTACCTATGGTAATAAGAGTGTACTTATCGGACAAACAACTTTTGTACTATCTATAGCCAAACATTTGATTGAATTATCACAAGAAATACAGGCCTGTAGAGCGATTCAGGCCCTTGTGGGGCCGTCTAGTCTTCTTTTCTTGCAATGTTTCTAAACTCGAAATTATCTTATGATTGCCAAAAGTTCCTAGTTTTGGAATTGGCTAATGAATTAAGTCAAATCCCTATAGTTTTATTGTAGACTTGAATTCCATCAGTAAGGTTAAGATCCTCATTTAATGAGCTTTTGTCATCGCTGAATGGATAAGTCTAAAAATAACAAATCCTGTTTCTATAAAAAGCCGTCTATGACATCATTTGTGAATATCCGGGAAACAAAAGAGCTCTCATTAAGGCGCTGAACTTCCGTAGTGCTGTGGAGAAATTTATCTTCTCAATGAATGAAGCAATTCAATTATAAGATGTGTCTATTAAAACTATCCGCCCACAAACATATTAGCTGATTTCTGAAGTAATCCTTTATAGCATGCAATGGTTATAATGGTATATTTATAAAAAATAAAAGTACATGATGAAAAGTGCTTGGCGATTATACTCGATCCTATGAGGTAGAGGAGTTATACTGGTTTCACCATGTTTGGCCATATTTTCATCAGTCCGTCCATCTATAGATGCATATACCTTTTTGTTTCTGTGCTCAAACTAAAAAAAACATTTGACCTATGCTAAGGAAACTTTACAGCATTGTTGTACTTGACCCAAGGAGGTGCCCTTTTGTTTTGGGGTCATAGGTCAAACCCCAAGGTCACAATAGGACATTCATACCATGCTCAAACTCTAGAACCATTTCATCATAGGACATTGAAACTTTATACAAATGTTGCCCTTGACCTTGACATCAATGTCACTTTTGAACTTTGAAATCCATTTCAGTACTCAAACTGAATAACCATTTGACTGCCTATAGCACTTTTTCTGTGGCAAGGAGGGGATACGGGACTTGGGGATCATTTGACAAATGACCAGTGGCGGATCCAGCATTTCTGTGATGGGGGGTCGTTTTTGCAAAAAGGGGAGTTCGTTTACAAGTATTACACAATTTTGACTGAATTTCTGCATGAAAATGAAAAAAAATCAAGCTACATAGGGGGGTTCGTTTGAACCCCCTGTACCCCCTCTGGATCCGCCACTGATGACAGTTGTACTTTAAACTTCACATCACATTCACATTAGATTCCTTGTGACAAGACTTTGTGGGGGGTATTATGGTCACATTCAGAGATAGATTGATCTAGATGTTGCTAATTAATTGCCTTTATATATATATATATCAATATGACGATAGTTTATTAGTAGGTCAACAATGACGTTTTAAAATTATCACTTCAAAATCATGGTGCTATCTTTATGTGTGAAGTTTGAATATTCCAGCTTTTGTTGAGGCGGGACAAAAATCACTGCATGCACTGTTGACATGCAATATGACCTTGCAGGGAATCAACAGTTTATGATGTATGTTATTTTGTCATTATGGTAGGAATTAACAATTTTTTCAGCGCAAAATTCAGTAAAATGGACTTTGAAAGTGAATATGCATAACAAAATTCATTCCCAAACAATAAATGGGGCAAATTTGACTGCTTAGTGACAGTTATTTAAGACCAGTGTGGAAGTTACGGATTTGAAAGAGCTGACAAGTATCATAATTGATATCTAATATTTGGTATATTTATCACTTTTCAACAAAAACCTCATAACTGCAGCTTGAAACAAGCTGCAGTTAGGAGGTTTTTGTTGAAAAGTATCAACATGTCACTTCATTTCACAACCAATAATGGTAACGTCACAGCTATTTTCAGCCACTGCACTTGATATTACTAATGTTCACGGCCGCTTATCTACTAAATCACAACATTTTGTTGTGTATGAAAAAAAGTTTAGAGGATATCCGGTTGGCAGTTAGAGGAGCCGACAAATCGGCGGGTGAAAGGTGAGTCTCGTCTTTTAATCGAAATATTCTTGTTTCTAGCTCGAAAATAAAAAATCGGAGAATGTCATACAACCCTTCATTCATTTTCACATATTTGTGAGCCCCATCCAAACCCCGATTCCCAGCGATTGAAAGGGAATTCATTTTCTCCCGTTGCAAGGGTAGCCCCAATATTGACATTTCGTCAATCCTGATGAGCGTTTGTCCACTTTCTGTGGATGAATGGCTCAAAACCTGTGTGTATTATAAAATAGTTGTATGTAAATTACATCGTGCAAACAATATTTTAATAACTTACTGTCGATCTTTGAAGAAAATCAGTTCTTCCGGTCAGTTTGTGCGTTAGAGGATAGGTTGTGAGTAAGAGGATATGTTGTGATTTAAAAGACAGAATGCATTCATCGCATTTAATACCATTTGTCATTGTTTATATGCGAATTAAGCCAAACCGAAATACTCTATGTGATATATCTACATGTATTATCAAAGGGTGAGTGAAATGGCTTAACGTATTTTTACGCCCAGTAAATTGATACATCAGTTTAACATTTAAACATTTAAACAATTTAACATTGTCTGCTTGTCTGCCCATCTGCATGTGATAATTTAAAATGAACATTTAAGTTAAGAGGGCGTTTGTGCGTTCTCTTTTTAAAATTTCATACACCTGATATTCTTGTCTGCTACATCTTTTGCTTCAGAAAAGTCAAATATTTAGCCAATTTGGCAATGGGTGTTTTCAAAAGTGTTTTCAAAATGACACAATTTTGGACTGCTTTATTTATAAAGAGTTACAGATGTGAGAAATATATGTTTGAGGGCGTAAATATTGAGGAAAGGGCTGATAATCAACAATTTCTTCTTTCTCTCGGTGTTTTCCGAAACTATTTTACAAGGGAGTTATATAATAAATATCTTGTATGGGATAGGATTTTTGAAGAAATCTTTATGAAGGAAATCGACTTTCTCTTGTTCCGTTGCTTTTACATGATGTGTAAATGGGATTCTTTAACCCTTTCTCATACAAGGCGTGGTATAACGTACTTATTAGAAAGGGATTGTAATGTATTGACACAAAAGAAGAGATTACTGTTAATCAGCAACTTGTAGGCCTATATGATTGATGACTTAATATTAAACGTATTGAATCAATAAACAAGAAGATCTATGGATAAACAAGATTTACAGACCTGTATTTTTGACACGTCTTTATTGTCTCCGGTTTTTCCACTTCTTACGCATTATATTTTAAAGAGGCTAGATTCTACTTTAGAGCGTACAAAAATGGTTGGAATATTGCACAGTATTTACTTTGAATAGTTTAAAAGTTCACATGAAGACGCACAGAGAACAGACAGACAGACAGAAAGAAACACAAAGGATAGTGAATGTATCAAACATTGTTATAAATCTATTATGCATAAGAACCTTACATTCATTTAGATGAGATAATGTAATATGATACATATAACTGGTGTGTAAAAAGGGGTTTTCTATATCATATCACAATGAACTCGTACTCTGTCAAATAAAAATGACACAGCGATTCTTAAGCGAAATAAGGGTTTAATCTTTGGACAAGACTAGTCTGGTAATGAGAGTATTTCGGTTTGGCTTAATTCGCATATAAACAATGACAAATGGTATTGAATGCGATGAATGCATTCTGTCTTCTAAATCACAACATATCCTCTTACTCACAACCTATCCTCTAACGCACAAACTGACCGGAAGAACTGATTTTCTTCAAAGATCGACAGTAAGTTATTAAGATATTGTTTGCACGATGTAATTTACATACAACTATTTTATAATACACACATGTTTTGGGCCATTTGTCCTCAGAAAGTGGACAAACGCTCATCAGGATTGACGAAATGTCAATATTGGGGCTACCCTTGCAACGGGAGAAAATGAATTCCCTTTCAATCTCTGGGAATCGGGGTTTGGATGGGGCTCATAAATATGTGAAAATGAATAAAGGGTTGTATGACATTCTCCGATTTTTGATTTTCGAGCTAGAAACAAGAATATTTTGATTAAAAGACGAGACTCACCTTTCACCCCCCGATTTGTCGGCTCCTCTAACTGCCAACCGGATATCCTCTAAACTTTTTTTCATACACAACAAAATGTTGTGATTTAGTAGATAAGCGGCCGTGATGTTGGGGGCCATCAAGTTATGAAAAAAGGACTTGAAAAAGTACGAAACCTCTTAAGTTAACCCATTCCCAAACAATTTATACTTGGATTTGATGTCCCTAGTGCTGAAGACTTGGGAATTAAAACATTGAGGCAAAAGAAGAAATTGCTGATGACCAGCATTTTCTCCTTTTGCCTCAATATTTTCTATGCTTAATTGTATCCAAATGCAATGTTAATCAACCCAAATTTAGTCGTAAAGGACAGCTTTTGAATTGGGCCACACTAAAATTGTGTCATTTTGGAAGCGTTAATCTTTGTTATGCTAAACTTTTTCCCCAAAAAGACCTGGTTTTGATGTCCTTACAGTGGTAAAAGCATCGGGGCAAAAGAAGAAAATGCTGATTACCAGAAAAGGTTAACATGGTATGGAAAGCTTTCTTGATCAAGGAATGCCAAACCAGATGTTGCTTGGGCAATGGTGAATGGGTTCAATGAAAAGACAATAACATTTTGACTAGCTTAAATCTGATAAACTGCATAGAATGCACCTAGGAAGTGTTGCATGATCAGTTGCATAATAATTGAATTTTTATCTGTTTGTAATCTTGTTAAGAAATTAATCAGCCACAAACTCTGGACTTTGTTTAGGTCACGGGTTAAAATATTCAATGTCAATTCTATTGCTAATGTGCATGCCTAGCACAGCTTGCAAGATATAGGGGTTGATTTAGTGCAGTGTTGCAGATTTAAAAAAAAAATGACGGTAATGAATTTACCAAACATGAAATATCTTTTCTTTGGTGTAAGCAAAGAGAAGACTTAAAAAAATGAAGGTTACCATGGTATATTGCATGAGTGCAATTCTCAGCTTTATAGAAATCTCACATCCTGAGTTGCACGGTGGGTAACCCACGTGACTTTTGGAAAGCGTCCACACGGAAAAATCGTCCGCTTCAAAGTATGTTTTGTTTAATTTCTCAGCTTATACTTTATTGATTTTGATTGGATAAAGTGCACGGAACGCGCCTATGAGAGGGTTATTCCCGGCTCTAACTTACTCTGCTCCAAATCCAGTGGTTTCTTCAAACATTCGAACCAAAATTTTTGTAAGTGCAAAACAAAAGTGGGAAGCGTTCACATGCACCGAGAAAAACTTTTGCTTGAATGTTTGAAGAAACCACGGGATTCGGAGCAGAGTGAGTTACAAACGGGGAAAGCCCTCTCAAATGCGCGTTCCGTGCACTTAATCTCGTCAAAATCAACACAGTATAAGCTGAGATATTAAACAAAACATACCGTGAAGCAGACGATTTTTTCGGTGTTAACGCTTCCCATAAGTCACGTGGGTTATCCACCGTGTGAGTTGTATGCCCTTGAAATAACAAATGAGCCAGGATCTAGAAAAATGTCCCTTAAGGCTTTTGAGCCCAACATAGATCCAGATCAGCCTGTGCATATGCACAGTCTGATCAGGATCCAAGTTGTTATCCCCCGCCGAAAAAATTTTTCGGGGGGGATATTGTTTTTGCCATGTCCGTCCGTCCGTCCGTCCGTCCGACATTCGTTTCCGCGCTATTTCTTGGAAACTATAGACCGGATTTCGATGAAACTTGGCACACAGCTTCACTACAAAGAGGACATGCGCATATCGTCGGGGTTACCCGGTTCGACCATTGAATTCAGAGTTACTGCCCCTGACTGTTTAAGCCATATACATACAGAGTGATATTCGTTTCTGCGCTATTTCTTGAAAACTATAGATCGGATTTCGATGAAACTTGGCACACAGCTTCACTACAAAGTGGACATGCGCATATTGTCGGGGTTACCCGGTTCGACCGCCGAATTTAGAGTTACTGCCCCTGACTGTTTTAGCCATATACATACAGTGATATTCGTTTCCGTGCTATTTCTTGGAAACTATAGAGTGGATTTCGATGAAACTTAGCACACAGCTTCACTACAAAGTGGACATGCGCATATCGTCGGGGTTACCCGGTTCGACCGCCGAATTTGGAGTTACTGCCCCTGACTGTTTTAGCCATATACATACAGAGTGATATTCGTTTCCGCGCTATTTCTTGAAAACTATAGACCGGATTTCAATGAAACTTGGCACACAGCTCTACTACAATGAGGACATGCGCATATCGTCGGGGTTACCCGGTTCGACCGTCGAATTCAGAGTTACTGCCCCTGACTGTTTAAGCCATATACTTACAGAGTGATATTCGTTTCCGCGCTATTTCTTGAAAACTGTAGACCGGATTTCGATGAAACTTGGCACACAGCTTCACTACAAAGTGGACATGCGCATATCGTCGGGGTTACCCGGTTCGACCGCCGAATTTAGAGTTACTGCCCCTGACTGTTTTAGCCATATACATACAGAGTGATATTCGTTTCCGCGCTATTTCTTAAAAACTATAGACTGGATTTCAATGAAATTTGGCTCACAGCTTCACTACAATGAGGACATGCGCATATCGTCGGGGTTACTGGGTTCGACCGTCGATTTCAGAGTTACTGCCCCTGACTGTTTAAGCCATATACATACAGAGTGATATTCGTTTCCGCGCTATTTCTTGAAAACTGTAGACCGGATTTCGATCAAACTTGGCACACAGCTTCACTACAAAGAGGACATGCGCATATCCTCGGGGTTACCCAGTTTGACCGCCGAATTTAGAGTTACTGCCCCTGACTGTTTAAGCCATATACATACAGAGTGATATTCGTTACTGTAGACCGGATTTCGATGAAACTTGGCACACAGATTCACTACAAAGTGGACATGCGCATATCCTCGGGGTTACCCAGTTCAACCGCCGAATTTAGAGTTACTGCCCCTGACTGTTTTAGCCATATACATACAGAGTGATATTCGTTTCCGCGCTATTTCTTGAAAACTATAGACCGGATTTCAATGAAACTTGGCTCACAGCTTCACTACAAAGTGGACATGCGCATATTGTCGGGGTTACCCGGTTTGACCGTCGAATTTAGAGTTACTGCCCCTGACTGTTTTAGCCATATACATACAGAGTGATATTCGTTTCCGCGCTATTTCTTGAAAACCATAGACCGGATTTCAATGAAACTTGGCACACAGCTTTACTACAATGAGGACATGCGCATATCGTCGGGGTTACCCGGTTCGACCGCCGAATTTAGAGTTACTGCCCCTGACTGTTTTAGCCATATACATACAGAGTGATATTAGTTCTGTTGAAGCCATATACATACAGAGTGATATTCGTTCTGTTGAAGCCATATACATACAGAGTTATATTCGTTTCCGCGCTACTTTATTGACAATGAAAATATGTTCGGCGGGGGATATCAATTCAACGAATTTGCTTGTTCTCCAATAGCTTCTTTGTTACCTTTAGTAACGCAAAGAAAGCAGCATGGATGCATATTGGACTGCGTTTGACGAGAGGCTGATCTTGAAACTCAAATTTTAAAAATGCTATAAGGGACATTTTTTCAGATCCCGGCTCAAATGTATGTTATGGAATTTGTTTCTGTCTTGTTTGTAAAATGTACTATTGATGACTTGGATTGCCTTAATTGTCTGCTGTCTTCAAAACTCTGTATCTACAGCTTATGTGCTGTAGATACAAAGTTTTTGATGAAAAGCAATAATATGGTTCATAAGGGTCAGGTAAGCGATTTAAGACCCTCAGGGTCCTCTTGTCACCTATTAGTGTAAAGATTTCAAATCAGTCATACCCAAGGATTGTCGATGTCTGTAAAGGGTAGAAGGATAGCCGTCAATTAGCCAATAGAGTGATTGTTCCATATATAGCCTAGCGGAGTGTCATTGCCTGTGTTAAGCATGGTTGGCATTATTTTCAATAAACTATTCGCTGCTTTTCGGCAAAAACATCGTAACTGCAGCTTAAAACAAGCTGCAGTTACGAGGCTTTTGATGAATAAAGCAGCGTATAGTGATAGATCATTATTTCAACTGTGGTGTGCGTCATTGGTTTCATGTACTACTTATTAAACCTATTGGGGGGATGTCTTTGAAAAAGCACATTTGTCAGTGTAAAGTTCAAAGAAAGACATCAGCATTATCTTAAGGGCAATCAAAAATAATACATCATATTTATCACTGTGTATAACCGTACAGTGAGCCAAACCGGAAGTGCCACCGACTGTACGCACAAATATCACTAGTTCACCTCGATAAACAAATAGGGTCACGTTTTCATATCGAGATTGTTGAAAGCTCAGGAAACGAATCTAAACGCGGTTTTCGATGTTGATGAGCGAAAGTAAACGTTGTTCAGCCTGGGTGATGATTTTTGTGATAGTATGTATACTTTATCCATCAAACAGTAATTTCGGTTGCAAATCACTGACTTTTCATTTTTCCGACCCATCAAATTTGTGTTTCCAATGTCATTTTTCGTTACTGAGTGCATGAATTTTGATGAAACACGCACAGAAAGACAGGCCAGTCTTTATTCTTGAAGCCCTATGTCCCTGTTTTCGCCTAGTTATCATACACTCCTGGGTATTTAGCGAAGAATTACACCCCTGTCTTCCGACTGACTGTACGACTAGCGACAAATGTACAGAATCACTAGTCACAACCTATCGTCAAACAACTGTACGACTAGTGTCAACATAACAATGTATTGATGGGCTGGATTTCGTTACTCTAGTTAATTGCTTTATAGTTTTGCGTTTATTTTTTTCTTGGAAAATGTAAGCAAATGGATGAGGCATTTGATTAACAGCCCTATACTTCATTTCAAGATGTGTTCTTTCTCCGTAAACCAGCAACCCTTTTGTTAATTGACGCTTTTTACATATACTCAATATATACCTCGCGAGAAATGACCTGGCAGAGCAGTCCATGCTAATAGAATGGAAAGCTCTGCCAGGTCAATTCTCGTCCGCTATACATGTATCAAGCAGGCATTCTGAGTATGAGTGATGGCCAGACACTATGTCTCTAGGTCAAATAATCTGAGTGATCTTCTTTCAAATAATCAGGTCAGTATTTTTCGGTAAAAAACGAAAGTGGATAGCGTTCACGTGCACAGATTTTTTTTTTTTTTTTTTCGCTAGAATGTTAGAAGAAACCACTGGATTCGGGGCAAAGTCGAGTTACAACATAGAATGGCCCTCTCAAATGCACGTACGGCGAACTTTATCTCGTCTTAATCCATAGAGTATAAGCTGCGAAATTAAACAATGCGAACTCTTCCCAAAAGTCACGTGGGTTATCCAAGTTGTTATTTAACATTAAGAGAATTAAGTAGCATTTTTCCTCTCCTATAAAATTTGGGAAATGGGGGTACAATAGTTTCGCTCTGGCATAGCGACATGTTTAAAATATACTTAGTTCCAAAAGAAAGTGTGCACTTTTAAATTTTGAATATCTCGAAAAGTATACCGTCTACCGAAGGGAAATTGTGTACGACACATCTCAATACTATTGACAAACGATATATTGATAAAGAAATCACATAGCACGCACGAAAATTCGGCTTGATTGCGATTTTGCATTTTTAGTGTTTTACGTATGCCTGACGGATGAGTTATCGATCAGAAATTACACTCGCTGCACCCCTTTTGGCATATCGTAGCATAAAATCACATGCTCATTACATTTGTGCATTAGCGTGAAACGAATTACAATTAACATTGGTGAGCAAAACCGAACCTGGTGAGAACAAAAACCTCCCGAAAATTTGAATTTGTACGGTATTTATGTTCTAATAGCAATTGGTCATTTGTATGGCATCTTAAAGGCAAACAAATTCGCTTTAGAACGTTATTGCACCGTTCGACATCAATTCACTAGACTACTAACGTAGTGATTACTAACGTTGACGTACACGTAACGTCTACAAGAAAGTTCAAGCTTTAACGTGGAAATGGCTTGGAAGGCCTGCCAAAACCCTACAACCGCATATAAGCTTGTAACTCTATCGAGGTATCGAGAAGGACCAATCTAAGCTTTAAGAACTTGATTCCCAATCGATGTAAAATGAATACATAATTATGTAATACATTTTGTAAACATAATTATGATAATCCTAACTGTCTAAATTTATCTTGTTTCGTTTCAGCACAGATGAATAATGACGTCTGAACACGGCTTTAAGTGTTATTTCTGCCCATATACATTTATACAACTTATTAAGAAATTGCTGATAATTGAATTAAGGTAGTGTCCAAGCCTAATGAGTAATGAGATTCATGCAACTTCAAAATTTTTCGAGCAACATCATTAACATTTATTACGTTGTAAACATTACCCGGTGAAACGTTCCACAGCCACATGTAATACCCAAATAATTCAAACGTCCCGTGAATCTCATTAGGGATGGACTACCTTAAGAATATGTTGGTGATGTTGGCTGTACTTTGTTAGATGAATGGCTGTATTCGGATATTCTGCTTTGATGACTTATGGCTTTGCCGACGTATGGTAGAATGATACATGCCCGCTTTGCCAACTTATCAAGAAATTGCTGATAATTGAATCAAGGTAGACCACCCTTATTGGGAATCATACTACATTGGAATTTTTCGAGGGACATCGTTCAAATTTAACCTAATCCGAACTTATGCCTGCAGCATTGTAAGCATTCGGTGGTGAAACGTTCCACTGCCACATGTTAACGACATTGCCTGAATAATTCCGACGTCGCGTGAGTCTCATTAGGGATTCACTACCTTAAGAACATGTTGGAAATGTTGGCTGTTCATTATCAGATGAATGACTGTATGCTGGCAAATTGTCTGTGAAAAGTATTTGACCCTTTACTAAATTCTTTATACATCTAACATGCCATTAGGGGTCGCGAGGTGAAACCCCAGCTTGGCCAGTTTCCATTCTGAGATTTGACAAAAGTCATTTGTCACTGACAAATGGGTGTCATCTATATGAGGAGGCTGGAGGCTAGGTTTGGATTTTGTGATGGTACTGGTGAGAGAAATACCAGGAAACCATGGTTAGGTGCCCCAGCCACTGTGATACGACCATAGCAGTTGAAAACGGCGTAAAACCCAAATAAAATCAAAATCTAACATGCCCCCAGTTCATTAGGTAGTTTTAATCTGGTGTTAAATTTGGCCGTTTTTTTTTCTTTTATTGGCGATTTAATGCACGATACGACAAAAGAGATCAAATAAGTTCACGGTGGGGATTGTGCATGATGGGATGGATAACGACTACCGACAATAGGGAACGATTTTATCAAGTAAACCGTGACGTGATTTCGGACAAATAAATAGTATTTCGTTGGTGTTCTTATAAAATCTCGTAACTACGGCTTGAATCAAACCTTAGTTTACGAGATGTTATAACAACACCGACGGTTTATCAAAACATAACGGTAAACTCAGTCTATTTTTGCACAAAATTTGATGTCAACTCGCCTCGCTTCAGGTAAGACATTTTGCAATAACTCTGTTATTTCTGTATCAATTTTCAAGCGGTTTGCTGCATGTACCCTGCCTTATCGAGCTCTTTCATCGGATGTATGACATATTAGATAACTCATGATACTTTTTCCGAAATATTGTCCCAACCGACCCGAAAGCGAAATGGTAACGACTACGGCCAAATTAACCACGCTTCAGATAAGAATTTGTGCAATAACTTTCTTATTTCTGCGTCAATTTTCATGCGGTTTGTTGCATGTACTCCATCTTACTGAGCCCTTTTCTCAGATGTATTATTTATCTGGAACTTCCCTGTACTTTTCTCAAAAACCGATCCCAACCGACTAGAAAAAGGGCCTGAATTTTTTGTCGTTTTTCTGGTCGGTTGGGATCAATTTGTGGACAAAGTACAAAGATTCTCCAAACAAGTCATATATCCGAGGAAAGAGCTCACTAATGCGGGGTACATGAAACAAACCGCTTGAAAATTGGAGCAGAAATAAGAAAATTATTGCACAATTTCTTACCTGAAGCGAGGCAAATTTGTCCGTATACCTCGTATTCGTTATCCATCCCATCATGCACAATCCCCACCGTGAAGTTTGTGTATAATTGAAGTATTCAGTCCAATCGCCGGTGAGATGTCGCCAACGCTTTACCGACTAAAAATGCCGCGGATTGGTTGTTTGATTTTGCTTGATCGGTTGCTGCTGTCATATGAACCCTCTGACTCGCCTGCAATGGGGTTTTTGGTAATATCGGGGAAATTCTCGGCGATTAATCGGAGATGCATAGTCGATGGATCGTCGCATTGGCCGACAGAAACAGCAGTTTTTGTATGATCGGCGACTTGTCGGCCAATTTGCACCTCAAGTTAAAATCAACCGATCAATCAGTGGCATTTTGAATGTCTGAAGAAGTCGATGAAGCCTCGGTGACTACACAACGACTATTTGACGGGATACTGTCGACTGTCTGACGTTGTACAGCTGACTTTTTACGCATTGCTGAAGTGTGTGACTCATTTTTGCAATCATCAGTGACATATAATTGACATCTCGCTGGGTCCCACTCAGATGCATTGCATATGCCCAACCAGTTTCATCCGATGACCTGCACACCAGCCTAATTGCAAAATAAGGGTAATAGCCACTGCCAAGGCGCGGCTTTAATGTGGCTGATAGGAAAACCAATCACTTCAAAACAAATCGACGTCAGTCTTACGTCAATATTTTCTACTGGTCTGACAGCAACAAAACGAGCTAAATCGCTGATAAAAACGGCGCAACCAAATTTTATGTGATTTTTGCCTGGTAGAGTCACATAGGCATTGGCGGTATGGGCATGTGTGCGGTTCTAGGTTGTTTCTATGCTCAAATTACAATGTAGAAGTATACCAAGGTAGTCACTTGACTGAGGAATGGTTTGGTCGAGTAGTCACATAAAAGCGACGCCCCAGCATTGGCGGCTAATTTCTTTGATACCGGCCGATTTAAGAAAGTCGGTGTTACATGAAATTGCCTGGAAGTTGGAACGTCGGCGATGTTTTAAATATTTAGTTATAGTCCGTTAGATGTTCGGCAGAATCCCGACAGATTTTCAGCAACTAGTCCATGAGACTTCACCGACTTTTGTATAACAGAGAAATTTCAGCCGGTTGATCGGTTGGTTTAAACTAGCAGTATATATTGGCAGACACGCTGCTGATCATGAAAATATTCTGTTTTTGTTGGCTGGTACCTCTATCAATCAATGACATACCGCCAACTAATTTTCAATAACATCTCCGATTCTACTAAAATATGCCAGTACCACATCTCAGGGTCGTCCGAACTTTTATATGAAATCCCCTGAAGACGCAAAGCAACACCTGCGCAGACACAAGGGCTGTGACATTAACTCCCCGGACATGACGTCCCGGCTCATTGACATGGCATCTCGGATTAATTGCTGTTAATTTCCATTTCCATATTATGACAAAACAACGATAAAAACATCACCTGCGTCAAATGACGTCATCAATAATATCACTAAACCACCAATGCGTTTCCTACGCTGAAAACTAGATCATGGCAGAATTTACACAAAACAACACAGTCCGAATTATTATTTAGAGTGTTATAATGGATATAATAACAAGTTTAGTGGTCTTTATTTGCTAAATAAAAACCTCTGTGCTCTGAACTACATGTTAAGGCAAATACCTCGGCGCTGAGCGCCTCGGTTTTTACCGACACTGATGATGCAGTCCGTCGCACATCGGTTTTTATTTGGCGAATAAAGACATCTAAACTCGTTATTATTTCATAACTAGAAATCGATCAACGAAAACCTACAGATCAAACAGCACTGTCTTGGCATTTCTTGTCCGATACACTAAGTCGATAAACAGTCGGTGACTACTCATCGGCGATCTGTGAGAATGTTGCTACAAGTCTAAAGTTATTTTAGATCTGAGCTCTAGCTGCTGGCTTTACAAAAGCAGGAGAGGGCAAATAAAGGATACATATCCCCGTATAGACCTAATGAACAGTGTTGGCACCATTGAAGAATTTTGTCATTTCCAATCCTGATATTTAAGAAAAAGAAAATAACTTGTTCGAAAGGGACAAATTCTATCATTCTTTAAATATATTTCAATCGCTACATTTATTTCAAAATAATATTGTTTAACATACTTGATACCCATTTGATGAGGACGGTAGGCCTACTTCACTTCGACTTAGGCAAAAATAGACTTATCCGATGTCGACAAAACGAGTATCAATTCTGTATTTTTATAAGAATTTGATAAGCCCAAAATCCAACTTTGATTAGTTTCAATATATTTATGTTATTCGTTTGATAAATATATAATACAACAGGGATAATTCTGTCTCTCAAACTGCTTGAGAGAAAATGTCTCATTCAGCCAAAACTAATGAGAGAAAATGAATTTTCAGTGAGAGATTTGATCAAATTTCTTACTATATATTTTACATTTTTCTGTGAGATTGTTCTCCCATTGAGCAAATTTGAGTGAGATTTCTGGCAAAAAAATGAGAGATTTTGTCCAAATCGCGCCCCAAAATGATCCCTAATAGAAATGTCAATTTTCAAAATGAATAGGATTGGTATGGAAGCAAAAGTGCCTGTAGGCCGCGACCATAGCGCAGCTGCCTCTTACTCAAAAGGTCCCGGGTTCGATAACCGGCCGCGCAAATGTCCTTTCTGACAAAAATGTCCCTCTCCAATGGTTTGATATCGTTAACCTATGTGGGCGAGCAGCTAGAGACTCGGTAACGGTGTTGTGCCGGTGTATCAGTTTATCTTGGCCCCTGGGCAGCTTGGCCCCCGGGGGCTAAGCTACCCGCGGGCAGCTTGGCCCCCGGGGGCCAAGCTACCCCGGGGTATCTTAGCCCCCACCCTGGGTAGCTTGGCCCCCACCTAAAATCTTTTTCCAGAGTCCCCTAAAATACAAAACAATGTCTGTAAATGTTACGCCTACTGTTAAATGAAAAGAAAAAACAAAGTTTAATGTGTTTTGGTCAAATTAATTTTTCGCCTTTTTTGGTGTAGAAAAGGGGCGGGGGCCAAGCTACCCAGGCCTGGGTAGCTTGGCCCCCGCCTAAAATCTTTTTCCAGAGTCCCTCAAATTAAACAACAATATCTGTAAATGTTACGCCTACTGTTAAATGAAAAGAAAAACCAAAGTTTAATGTGTTTTGGTCAAATCAATTTTTCGCCTTTTTTGGCGCAGAATAGGGGCGGGGGCCAAGCTACCCAGGCCTGGGTAGCTTGGCCCCCACCTAAAATCTTTTTCCAGAGTCCCTCAAATTAAACAACAATGTCTGTAAATGTTACGCCTACTGTTAATGAAAAGAAAAACCAAAGTTTAATGTGTTTTGGTCAAATTAAGTTTTCGCCTTTTTTGGTGTAGAATAGGGCGGGGGCCAAGCTACCCAGGCCTGGGTAGCTTGGCCCCCACCTAAAACCTTTTTCCAGAGTCCCTCAAATTACAAAACAATGTCTGTAAATGTTACGCCTACTGTTAAATGAAAAGAAAAACCAAAGTTTAATGTGTTTTGGTCAAATTAATTTTTCGCCTTTTTTGGCATAGAATAGGGGCGGGGGCCAAGCTACCCAGGCCTGGGTAGCTTGGCCCCCGCCTAAAATCTTTTTCCAGAGTCCCCCAAAATACAAAACAATGACTGTAAATGTTACGCCTACTGTTAAATGAAAAGAAAAACCAAAGTTTAATGTGTTTTGGTCAAATTAATTTTTCGCCTTTTTTGGCGCAGAATAGGGGCGGGGGCCAAGCTACCCAGGCCTGGGTAGCTTGGCCCCCACCTAAAATCCTTTTCCAGAGTCCCTCAAATTAAACAACAATGTCTGTAAATGTTACGCCTACTGTTAAATGAAAAGAAAAACCAAAGTTTAATGTGTTTTGGTCAAATTAATTTTTCGCCTTTTTTGGTGTAGAATAGGGGCGGGGGCCAAGCTACCCAGGCCTGGGTAGCTTGGCCCCCACCTAAAATCTTTTTCCAGAGTCCCTCAAATTACAAAACAATGTCTGTAAATGTTACACCTACTGTTAAATGAAAAGAAAAACCAAAGTTTAATGTGTTTTGGTCAAATTAATTTTTCGCCTTTTTTGGAGCAGAATAGGGGCGGGGGCCAAGCTACCCAGGCCTGGGTAGCTTCGCCCCCACCCAAAATCTTTTTCAAGAGTCCCTCAAATTAAAAAACAATGTCTGTAAATGTTACACCTACTGTTAAATGAAAAGAAAAACCAAAGTTTAAAGTGTTTTGGTCAAATTAATTTTTCGCCTTTTTTGGTGTAGAATAGGGGCGGGGGCCAAGCTACCCAGGCCTGGGTAGCTTGGCCCCCACCTAAAATCTTTTTCCAGAGTCCCTCAAATTAAAAACAATGTCTGTAAATGTTACGCCTACTGTTAAATGAAAAGAAAAACCAAAGTTTAATGTGTTTTGGTCAAATTAATTTTTCGTCTTTTTTGGTGTAGAATAGGGGCGGGGGCCAAGCTACCCAGGCCTGGGTAGCTTGGCCCCCACCTAAAATCTTTTTCCAGAGTCCCTCAAATTACAAAACAATGTCTGTAAATGTTACGCCTACTGTTAAATGAAAAGAAAAACCAAAGTTTAATGTGTTTTGGTCAAATTAATTTTTCGCCTTTTTTGGCGCAGAATAGGGGCGGGGGCCAAGCTACCCAGGCCTGGGTAGCTTGGCCTCCACCTAAAATCCTTTTCCAGAGTCCCCAAAAATACAAAACAATGATGTAAATGTTACGCCTACTGTTAAATGAAACGAAACACCAAAGTTTAATGTGTTTTGGTCAAATTAATTTTTCGCCTTTTTTGGTGTAGAATAGGGGCGGGGGCCAAGCTACCCAGGCCTGGGTAGCTTGGCCCCCACCTAAAATTTTTTCCAGAGTCCCTCAAATTACAAAACAATGCCTGTAAATGTTACGCTTACTGTTAAATGAAAAGAAAAACCAAAGTTTAATGTGATTTAGTCAAATTAATTTTTTCGCCTTTTTTGGTGTAGAATAGGGGCGGGGGCCAAGCTACCCAGGCCTGGGTAGCTTGGCCCCCACCTAAAATCTTTTTCCAGAGTCCCTCAAATTACAAAACAATGACTGTAAATGTTACGCCTACT
>CAVMGG010000129.1:0-65496 GCA_963680895.1 Fragum sueziense
GTAATGTTACATATTTATTACATTTTAAGCCTTATTTGAGCTTGGAGCCCCCCCCCCCACCCTGGAAAAAATCTTAGGCTTGGAGCCCCACCCCCCCTGGAAACAATTCTGGATCCCGCCTTCTAAGAGTCAGGTCTTCAGAAGGGATTTGTTCTGCGTTTAATTACTGCACCCAGTAATGTTAAAAGAAATAACAATGCCCACGGAAGTCTCTATTTTAAATCTTAACCCTTTCCCAAACGACCAAATTTTAGGGTGATCCACTTCAAAAACTGTCACAAATGACAAAATAGAAGTTATTAACGGTAGGATTTGTGTAAAATGTGGCACGGAAAATATTGAGACAAAATGAGAAACTGCTGGTTATCAGCAGTTTCTTCTTTTGTTTCAACATTTTCCCAAGCCTTCTAAATTAGGGATGTCAAAAGCAGGTCTTGTTTGGGAAAGGGTTAAAACTATGTTAAAATGATGTACAATCTATGAACTTGGTTTATTCTATAGGTGCACCACTGGAGAGCTGGATGCCAGACAGTGCCTGAACTCGCATATATGTAGTGTTGGTCAGAAATCCCTGATTGTCCTTGGGAAGTATGAGTCTCTGTAGATTGGATGGTTGGTTCCTTCTTGGAAGAAGCAGTGCTGACCTCAATTGCTACTGTCACTAGCTTTGAGGTAGGCATTCTGGTTGATTGATGAACAAAATACCCAACTTTGATGGCAGGGTCCGCCATTGTGTTTGGATGTCAGATGGGTATAATAATAATATGCCCATTTGTAAGCTTAACCCATTAACAAACAACAAAATATTAGGGTCATCCAAATTAAAAGAAGTTGCAGACAACATTTTCAAAGTCAAAAAACTACTCTGTGTTAGAATGGGTTAAATGAATAAATCACCCAAAAACCTGCAATAGAGAATAAAACAAGGAAAATGGTTAGAACTTAAAAAATGGCATCTACTTATGCCTACTGTGTTTACAAGGCTGTATCTCCTTGTAAAATAACTTGCCCAATCTATACACATTTTTAGCTTCTTTGCTGACATACATAATACACAAAGTAAAAACTTGACTGACCTACTGACTGACTGACTGAGTGACTAGCTGTCTGACAGACTGAGTGACTAGCTAACTGACCGACTTACTTACTGACTGACTGACAGATTGGCTGACCTGATGACTGCTGAATGACCTAATGACAGACTGGCTGACCGACTGACTGACAAAATGACCTACTGACTGACTGGCTAATCTACTGACTGACTGACTGATCTCTTGACCCTTTAACTGGCTGACCTACTGACTGACAGACTGGCTGACCTAATGACTGCTGAATGACCTAATGACAGACTGACTGACCCACTGACTGACAGAATGACGTACTGACTGACCTGACAGATTGGCTGACTTAATGACTGACTGCCTTACTGACTGCCCCATTGACTGACTGGCTGACTTACTGACTGATCTTTGGACCTGCTAACTGGCTGGCCCACTGACTGACTGGCTGACCTACTGACTGACTGACTGGCTGACCTACTGACTGACTGAACTTTGGACCTGCTCACCGGCTGACCTACTGACTGACTGACTGGCTGAGCTACTGACTGACTGGGTGACTAGCTGTCTGACAGACTGAGTGACTAGCTGACTGACCGACATACTCACTGACTGACAGATTGGCTGACGTAATGACTGCTGACTGACCTAATGACGGACACATGGACTGACTGACTGACTGACTGACTGACTCACACACTCACTCACTCACTCACTCACTCACTCACTCACTGTGACTGACTCACTGACTGTCTGTTACTGACTCACTGACTGACTGGCTGACCTACTGACTGACTGAGTGACTAGCTGTCTGACAGACTGACTGACAGACCGACTGACCGACCTACTGACTCTGACTCACTGACTGATTGACTCACTGATTGGCTGACTCACTGACTTTGACTGACTCACTGACTGGCTGACCTATTGACTGACTGAGTGACTAGCTGACTTACAGACTGAGTGACTAGCTGACTAGCTGACTAAGTAGCTGACTAACTGACTGACCAGCTGACTAGCCGACTGACTAGCTGACTGACTAGCTGACTGACTATCTGACTGACTAGCTGACTGACTGACTGACTGACTGACTGACCGACCAACCAACTGACTGACTGACTTACCCACCCACCGACCAACCCACCCACTGACAGACTGACTGACTCAGTGACTGACTGACTGGCTCAGTGAATGACAGGCTGAGCAACTGACTGACCTACTGAGTGACTGGCTGACTGACAGATTTGCTGACCTAATGACAGACTGGCTGACCAACAGAATGACAAATTGACCTACTGACTGATTGGCTGATCTACTGACTGACTGACCGATCTCTTTACCTGCTAACTGGTTGACCTACTGACTGACTGACTGACCTACTGACTGACTGACTGACTAGCTGTTTGACAGACTGAGTGACTAGCTGTCTGACTGACTGGGTGACTAGCTGTCTGACAGACTGAGTGAGTAGCTGTCTTACAGTCTGAGTGATTAGCTGACTGACCAACTTACTGACTGACTTACAGATTGGCTGACCTAATGACTGCTGAATGACCTAATGACGGACTGGCTGACCCAATGACTGACAGAATGACCTACTGACTGACTGGCTGACCTACTGGCAGACTGACTGACTGATCGATCGACCAAATGACTGACCTACTGACAGACTGACCTACTGACTGAGTGACAGACTGAGTGACAGACTGACTGAATGACTGACTGACTGACTCACTGACTGACTCACTGACTGTGACTGACTCACTGACTGACTCACTGACTGTGACTGACTCAATGACTGTGACTGACTGACTGATTCACTGACTGACTCACTGACTGGCTGACATACTGACTGAGTGAGTAGATGTCTGACAGACTGAGTGACTAGCTGTCTGACAGACTGAGTGACTGACTGACTGACCGACCGACGGTAAGACTTACTGACTGACCGACCTTCTGACTCTGACTCACTGACAGATTGACTCACTGATTGGCTGACTCACTGACTGTGACTGACTCACTGACTTGCTGACCTACTGACTGACTGAGTGACTAGCTGTCTGACAGACTGAGTGACTAGCTGACTAACTAGCTGACTAGCTGACTGACTAGCTGACTGACTGACTGACCTTATGACTGCTGAATGACCTAATGACGGACTGGCTGACCCACTGACTGACAGAATGACCTACTGACTAACTGGCTGACCTACTGGCAGACTGACTGACTGACTGATCGATCGACCAAATGACTGACCTACTGACAGACCTACTGACAGACTGACCTACTGACTGAGTGACAGACTGACTGACCTACTGACTGAATGACTGACAGACTGACTGACTGACTGACTCACTGACTGTTACTGACTCACTGACTGTTACTGACTCACTGACTGACTCACTGACTGTGACTGACTGATTCACTGACTGACTCACTGACTGACTCACTGACTGGCTGACATACTGACTGACTGAGTGAGTAGATGTCTGACAGACTGAGTGACTAGCTGTCTGACAGACTGAGTGACTGACGGACCAACCGACGGTAAGACCGACTGACTGACCGACCTACTGACTCACTGACTGATTGACTCACTGATTGGCTGACTCACTGACTGTGACTGACTCACTGACTGGCTGACCTACTGACTGACTGAGTGACTAGCTGTCTGACAGACTGAGTGACTAGCTGACTAACTAGCTGACTAGCTGACTAACTAGCTGACTGACTAGCTGACTGACTAGCTGACCGACTAGCTGACTGACTGACCGACTGACCAACCCACCGACCGACAGACTGGCTGACTGACTCAGTGACTGACTTACTCTGTGACTGACTGGCTCAGTGAATGACAGGCTGACCAACTGACTGACCTACTGAGTGACTGACTTACTCTGTGACTGACTGGCTCAGTGAATGACAGGCTGACCAACTGACTGACCTACTGAGTGACTGGCTGACTGACAGATTTGCTGACCTAATGACAGACTGACTGACCCACTGACTGACAAAATGACCTACTGACTGACTGATCTCTTGACCTGCTAACTGGTTGACCTACTGACTGACTGAGTGACTAGCTGTCTGACAGACTGAGTGACTAGCTGTCTTACAGTCTGAGTGACTAGCTGACAGATTGGCTGACCTAATGACTGCTGAATGACTTAATGACGGACTGACTGACCCACTGACTGACAGAATGACTGCACGGGTGGGCATCAGGGGAGCTACCTCGAAAATGTGTTAACGTAAATTTGTTCCCTCGCCACATCCGGTAACTGTCGAGGTAGTGGAAATCCCTGTATTTTAACAAACGCACAGAGGTGAGCTTTCGCTTTTATTTATTTTCCCTTTCAAAGAGCGCATTACTTAAAAATCTGGCGATGCAGTGCGATGCTTCTATGTTTTAGCAATGCATGAAGACCGAAAACCCCATTAAAAAGTGGAAAATACGAGCAGGACGACATTAATTCCAGGACTGGTGGATTGCATTTTCGCCCTGTGTTGACATATCGGCAGGCATCTCGAGGCAGATATTGTACTTTATCTTCAGTTTCTGACCACTATCACATGTTTTGATGCAACACATAGTCAAATTGACTACAATGACGCAAAAAATGAGATGTTCTGGTCTCCTGAACAGATTACATGCCCGAA
Source organism: Fragum sueziense (assembly GCA_963680895.1). NCBI lineage: Eukaryota > Metazoa > Mollusca > Bivalvia > Cardiida > Cardiidae > Fragum > Fragum sueziense. The sequence continues at coordinate 4,719 of CAVMGG010000129.1, forward strand.
AACTCATTCGTGTTGTTCCCAGACCATCGAGGTAGCGATAATCTATCGGGATAGTTCCCACGCGTCCCAAACATCTAGCCTTCTGATATATTGATGTGTTGATACACTTTAATGATTCTGAACAGCGACCTACTGGCTAGTTGGCGAAAATCAGTTCCGCTAGACACAGAACCGTGATGCACGTGCAATATCTAACTTATGAAACAAAGAGCAGGAACTGCCGCAATCACAACATAAATCCCAACCTGAAAACCAACCTGAAACCCAAGTGGGAAACAACAAAAATTACATTTAAGTACCAATACAAAGAGAACATATTGTAAGCCGCGTTTGCATCCTTTTTCTCAAGAGTTTGTCACTCAGTCGCCAGAACTTAACTGAAAGTGTTAGGACACATAAAATGACCGAAAAGCATAAAAATCCACAATTTACCTTATTCATTTTTTTCAGGAACATCTACATCAAAACAAAACGCAGTACTGCTTACCCTCAGCCAGAGACCTACACCTTAAAATCAAGTTATAGTACTGATTCTGCCAAACCCAAATGTACCTGCAGAAAAGAGAAATTTATTAGCTGTATTGTTCCTAGGTGGGTTTGTAGGCTATTTACGGAGGACTTAAATCAAGACATGCACTTCCGGCATTCTGGGAGTTAAGATTTATAGTAACTGTCTCTGTTCTTCATGAATGCTAATATGATTAAGGTATCCAACCCCTCAAAAGCGCCAAAGAGCCAGAGGCGAAATTTGAAAAGCGCAAATGATTCCTTAACTGTGTTACATTTCCATTCCAAATGCAAACATAAGCATTTTGAACGGTTTAGAAATTCGAATTAATGTGTACTTATGGAAATATTTGACAAAAATGTTAACAATTACCTCCCTTGAATATATAAATAGAGAGTGAAATGATATTTGTGAAATATTTTTTTCTTAGAGCATCAGCTTGAAATCCGCCACGGTGAATCAACTAATGTGATGTGCATTTACAAGTGTGTGAAATTTGATGCATTTCGTATGGCTAGGAGGTGTAGATTTTTTCAGGGTCTGTAATCCTTAAGGAATGTTGCGTCGCATTTACAGCGCAACCTCCGTGTTACTGAGGTTTTGCTTTATTATAAGTGCAGTCACTCTAACCCACCTTTGTATTGTCCTTGATTACTTTGGAATAAATATTATTCTTGTTTGTGCGTAAAAGATTATTTGTATATATACTAGGACAAAAAAGAAACGCAGTTTCCTTTTCAATTCCATCTTACACAAAGACATCAAATAAGATTTAAACAAAATGTAATACGTTTCAAGCAATAATATTTCTCCTTCTAAAGTTTACAAAATCTTGTTTGTAGTAAATTGCATTCATTAGTTTACACCGGACGTCAACACAACTTGACAAAAAATCTGCTATAAAATTAGATATTGCACGCGCATCACAGTTCTGTGACTAGCGGAACTGATTTTCGCCAACTAGCCAGTAGGTCGCTGTCAAGAATCATTAATGTGTATCACCACATCAATATATCAGAAGGCTAGAGGTTTGGGATGCGTGGGAACTATCTCGATAGATTACCGCTACCTCGATGATCTGGGAACAACACGAAAGAGTTTTTGGGCAGGTAATCTGTTCAGGAGACCAGAACATCTCAATTTTTTGCGTAATTGTAGTCAATTTGACTACGTGTTGCATCAAAACATGTGATAGTGGTCAGAAACTGAAAATAAAGTACAATATCTGCCTCGAGATGCCTGCCGATATGTCAACACAGGGCGAAAATGCAATCCACCAGTCCTGGAATTAATGTCGTCCTGCTCGTATTTTCCACTTTTTAATGGGGTTTTCGGTCTTCGTGCATTGCTAAAACATAGTAGCATTGCACTGCATCGCCAGATTTTTAAGTAATGCGCTCTTTGAAAGAGAAAACAAATAAAAGCGAGAGCTCACCTCTGTCCGTTTGTCAAAATACATGGATTTCCACTACCTCGACAGTTACCGGATGTGGCGTGGGAACAAATTTACGTTAACACATTTTCGAGGTAGCTCCCCTGATGCCCACCCGTGGACTGACTGGCTGACCTACTGGCAGACTGACTGACCGACTTATTGGCATGATTACATGACATTCCAAATGTACTTCATTGTATTTGTTTTCATCAGAATTTCATTATGCTCATTGTGGTGTTATGTTTTTCAGATGATTCCAGAATCCTACATTTTCAAGACATTATAAAGCAGAGCGGTCAGCATGGTACCCCTCGGCATCTGCAAAAAGACGTTTCCCTACATGATGATAACAACAGTGAACAAGTTGTGCAGCAAAGCAGGGTTAAAGCCACACTTCGTTCTGATCATGTCCAAATGGACACAAATACTCAATACAGTCTAGTATATATTCTGACAATTATCCTCTAGTGCCAAATTATGTGTTGGACAATGAATTTGATGGTATTTTTATGCTTCCCGAAGGGAGAGCATATAGTCGCCGCTTTGTCTGTCCGTCCGTCCTGTCCGTCCGTCATTCGGTCCATCCGTCCGTCCGAAGTGATTTCTCCATAACCCTTGGGCCAAATCAAATGAAACTTACCATGTGAACTCCCTATGACAAAATGCCGATGTACTTTTCCCGGTTTTTGGATTTGAGGCCTCGTCATTGGAAAAGGGGACTTAAGGTTAAATACAGTTTTTCTCTAATTTCTCCTAGTCTAATGATCAGAATTTGATGAAATTTCATATTTGAGTAGCAAATCAGATGCCCTTGACAATAAAGTATTTAAAATTTGGATATACAAAATATGTCATGGAAAAAGGGGGCTTAACATTTGTTAGCTTTATATTAGCTCTGCATAGCATATATTTATTGTGACAATGCCTTATTCGGGGAGCATTGTCCGTCTCTGACGGCTCTTGTAATCATTCATTTATGAATTTCATTCAAGGAATTTTGATAGGACCACAAATGTTTCTTTTCATACATCCATTTTATTATCTGCATCCAGTCTCAAAGTGTTTACCATTCTCATGCTGTCTGTGCCATATTCCTGTTGTAACTGAAGATTTTGCTGTCAGTGAGGACTAAGATCAGCCTGCACATACATGCAGTCTGATCTTAGCCTACATTGCCTGCTATCTACTCAATTATGGTTGCAAAATCTTGAGATATACTACATGTATTAACCCTTTCCCAAAGCATAGAAAATTACAGTAGTCCCATTTGAGACCAGCTGCAGACAACAATATTGAATGGGGAAAGTAACCATTTGTTTATATTAAAGCACTGAAAACATTGAGGCAAAGGGAGAAATTGCTGATTATCAGCATTTTCTTCATTTGCCTCAATGTTTTCCCAAAAGTCCATTTAGAAAGGAATTGCAGTTGACAAAATGATGTCTACCAAAAGAGGAAATATGTATGTTACACTTAAAAAATATTCAGGGAAAAGGCAATAAATGCTGACTATCAGCAATTTCTGCTTTTGTCAGAATGTTTTCCCAAATCATTTTAATTATGTATGTCAAAAGGTTTTTTTTACATTCCTGCATTACAAGGCTTTAAGAAACACAAAATTAATAGAAATTGGGAAAATTCTGATTGCCATGAGAAATACAATATGATAATTATAATGACTGCATTGTTTCTATATTGATGAAGTATTTTGCTGCTATTTTACAGTCTATTAAATGTGCATAACTGTTTCTTAACTTGTAAAAACTTATAAAAACTGTAAAACAAATATATGTCTTACTTGTTGGGTTGAATATTTTAATACCTTGCTGATTATCCATCTCCTGCCCAAACGAATAAATTTTTGATGTCCCTAATAAAGGTAGTCCATCCTTAATGAGATTGCGCAATGTTGGAATGCATTGTGCTCTGTCTTAAACATTCATAATTTATCTGATCTTTATGGACACAATGTATGAGTTAGAATAAATTGATACTCTCCTCGCCAAATATTTATGACATCACCCAAAAAACTCCAACATTGACTGAAACTCATTAAGGGTGAACTATGTTAACATAAAAAAAATCTTGGAAAAAACATTGAGAAAAAGGACAATTTTGACAATCAAAATGTGCTGAAATTGGAACAGACTAAATTTCTGACATTTTGGAAAGGGCTATCCAGTCATTACTTCAACCAAACAATACCGGGATTGCTGACATGAAAGGACATGCACAGCAAGACCATCTGACTTGATGTTATTGGCTGGTACATTTATGCATAGAATAATGAGCAGTACATGGATGAAGATCATTTGAATGCAGCTTTTAACGCCATTACATTTTAGCGAGCCTGGAGTTTATGTTGAGGAGCTATTGTCAACAGCCCTAGTGTCAGTTTCCTTGTCACCGCTTCACTTGGAAAACTTTAGCCAGACATGCATTCTTTACAGCAAGATTTCTTAAGATGTTTTTGACTAGATATAATAAAGCTTTTTTTGAGACTGAGATTGTAAGCAAAGTGTTCCAAATGCTCCATTCTATATACAAATGATGTCATCTTGACGTCAATTGTACAAAGTATGTAGCATTCTGGAAAATGCGGTTTATAATTTATGGAGCATTCCGAATGCTTCATACTTTATACAAATGATGTCATCTTGACGTCACTTGTACAAAGTATGGACCATTCGGAAAACGATGGTTTATGAATTATGGAGCATTCGGAACTATTTGGATAATTATCTCTTATATTGTTTCTACAGAATTGACCAAGGGGTTTTGCAAGATGTATTATATTATAGAGGTCCTTTAAAGTGACATTTCAGAATTTTTTGTCATAAATATTACTTTTATTTTTATCTGAAAGAGCATATTTCCTTATGAAAATTCTGAAAATTTCAAGTCAAAATATTGCGCCGTTTACGAGAAATTTGTATTTTTGTGTTAAAATTGAACAAATTGTTGTGGACAACAGTTCGGATTTATATGCAATTTATCGATTATGCCTCAACTTTAAATGCGTGTTTCTCGCTAATTGGCAACAACGTAAAAAAACTAATAGTATTTATACTCATTAGAATAACTTATCTTGGCATCAAGACATACTTTAAAAAATTGAAATTGGAATGAAATGTCCCTTTAAAGAAATCTCAAGATATCTCAAAAATCTTGCTCTAAAGAATGCACCTCTGGTCTATATCTCATAGGCGTAGGAAGAGGGGGGCCTGCCCCCCATAATTCAGAAAAGGGGCCTGCCCCCTATTGCCCCCCCATAATAGATCTACACCCATATTTCCATTTACTTTAACATTTTCCACCCCCACCCCCAATATTATAAACCTTCCTACGCCACTGTATCTAAGGCACTATTGTACAGATACAGCATTGGTATTTCACTCATGGATACTTCCTGGGAGACCTTTCATTTGGGACCTAGACTGGGTTCCAGACAGATCATTTTTCCCTCCTTTACTTTCTCCGGTCCAAAGATCCAGATCCAAAGATCCAAAGGTCAATATCAACACGATCAAAAACGGATGCCGCAATATGTAACGGGTATTGATTTTTTATGCGCTATCTTACAGACCAAATTGTATATTGACGACTGGACCCAGGCTATTTGGGACCATGACCTTTGACCAAATGACCTTGGAGTTTGACCTGGCCTATATCTCATATACCTACACTATTATTGATAGAGCCTTGATATTTCACACATGGATACAGGTCTCCTGCCAAGACCAAATTAGGCATTATTGATCTAGATCTATCTGATTTCGATAGATTCTATTGATAGACTAAACATTTAGATCTAGAATTCATTAGATCAATTATTCTAGACAAGGTTTGTCGGTCGATTTCTTTTTTAATAGATCTAGATCTACTTCTTTTTATTAGGCTGCAGTGGCGGATCCATAGAGGGTTCGGCGTTCGTTTGGTTCAAATGAACCCCTGTCTAGGACCTGATTATTTCATAGTCATATAATTATTCTATCAAAATGGATTAATAGACATAGGCCTAGATTCTAGATCTAATCTACTTGGAAAACGAAACCCCTCCCTATTTGTAGCCTATCCCACAGGACTGAGTTTTAACTTTTTGTTTGCAAATTATTCCTATTAGAACTCGTTTCGACGAAGATGAAGTCAAACCAAATCAATCAAATTAATTTTGAGTTGTTTTTGAAATAGGAAAATAGCGAAGGAAAATCTCGAGATTGATCGCGCAACTTCGGAATTCCAAATTGGACAGCGATCAATTTAGAGATTGATCGTATTCCAAAACGGCTCGCAACAATGGTGGGCATTCTGGGTTAACTACTTTCAAGATGTCAGCGCCCGTAAAGTGCATACACGTGGTACTTCCTGTCACGCGGCACATTTGCTTTACATGCTTGTATAAAGTAAAATGAATAATCCGATTTGAATTAATTATTTTATTCGATAAAATTGAGACGAAAATCAAACTTCATTTTGCTGCAAATGTTGTTTTTATTTCAATTTTCTGCTTGCTACTTTTTGGCGACAGGATTTTGGAGTTATGCGCACCGCGTAGTGATTTATCCAAAAATGATGCGTCAAATCAATTGGATCACCAAGGACAACTCTATCGAATCATACCTTGGATGCATCTCGGAGAACTACTTTCAGACTATGAATAGAATAGAATAGAACAACAATTCAATACGTTCGTATGTGACTTATGTCAACAATGACGCGACAATTATACTGAAATACATTGTTTGCAGTTCCAGTGTCCTCTCTTTTTAGAATAATTACAACCTGCAATTCCCGTAAGTTGCCATGGTTGTGCATTAGGTTGACCTCGAAAACTACTTTATGAAGCGTAGCTACTTCCGGCTAAGAAATCGGATTTTTTTTCAAGATTTCTTCATACACACACTTCCGAGTCGATGATTCGATCTTTGGTCGATATTATCCGAGGATACCGAACGGCGTCAAATTAGTCAGCAATCGCGACCCTCGAGACTGTTTGCAACCTTTTGCCGCGTTGGAACGTGGTTGCAACATGATCTCGAGCGTAATACAGTGACCGCCATATTGAACGTGAAAGTAGACGCGCGTAAATGACGTCATCAAAACAAATCAATCCTTTAGCCAACGTTATAATTCAAGTGAAATATACTGTCAATAATCGGTAAATCACATCAATTATTTTATCTGGTAAAATTCTGTCACATTTATGAGGATACAGTCGACTTTTGAACGCTGTTTGTTTCAAATATTTTTCTGGCGTAGATTTAAATGGTTGTTTGGTCTGCTTCCGTTGTTATTGACCTGACTACCGTTGTTATGCTTGCGGAGAGATATGGGCAGGATCGGCTCATGGCGGCTACTGTAATACGTTCGAGGGGATCTTGAGTAACGATAAGATCCGAGAATATTCGAATGATTAGTCAGTCCGAAAATAATAAAAAAATAGACTGGAAATTGTAGACTGGCTACTTAGTCAATGCCGAAAAACGTAGTTTACCATACGAACATTCGGTTACACAGAGCTAGACAACTATTGGGAAAAACAAGAAAATCAACAGAATGTGATTTCCGAGCTTTACAATTGTACAGGATTTAGTACATGCCGTATGGCCGTCAAGTGGCTTCTTGTGTAAATTCAGAATTAATCAATCTCACTTCAAACAATGTTTGGAATGAAAAAGTACAAACTGTTTGTGGTTGTGTGTAGTTTGATGACACTGCTGTCACTATTTTTGATTCATGAAATTGTGGAAAGGGATGGTGCTCTAGCAAGGCTTGGTAAGGCCTTTTTTTCTTAACAGCTTTGTTTAATACTTGATAAAAATTTTGAAAGTGATATCAGAGTCGTTAAGAAATGTCGGGATATCTCCTGGTTCATAGGTAGTCCTATCTATAAGCCCTGGCATATTTTATCTTTGAAGTGATGACAGGTCTTATCATTTCCGCCATTTTGTCTATAGCACTTCCGCCGTGCGGAAAACTTCGGAGGTTTAGCCCTCAAACTACTACATTTGAAATCAAAATTTCGATCTAAAAATGGTATGAATTGAAAGATAAATCAATTGTTTTTCACTTCAGTATAATTTTGAAATAAAAAATTACCTTGTTTTATGAAAAATCCAACCAAATTTCCAACAACCCTATACAAAAGCAAGATGGCCGACAGGCTTGCCAATTGTAGTAAAAACATGTTTCACAGCAGGGCTTTTTCTCCTTCTTTAGTAGAGGCCGATCTTCGGTGACTTCACAATCGCGAAAAACCTGGTTTTTTCACAACTGTGGCAAGAAAATTTCACAAAAATCAGTAATAAAATTCCCAATCACAAGGTTTTCATTAAATCTAATTACGAACTATTTCGTTCATGAGTAAAATATCTAAGCCGTTTTTCACATTACACATCAAAGTGTTAAACTACAGATCCAAAAGTTCTCAATTTAGCATGTGAATACAGCATCGGCTGCAAAGTGAAAGTAGAAATTGTAAAATCTCGACAAAAACGAGAGATCACGATAGCCGGTGCGATTGATTGTACTCTCCTGCCAATCAAAATCGAACATATTGAAACACTAATTTTTTTTATAAAATATGTTCCAGCATTTACTATCATAGATATTGTTTAGTAGTGAGTATTATATAATCGGTTGCAACTTACAATGCAAGTTTTAAAAGTTTAAATAATCGAACTGTTTTAATCGCGTCTTTTCAAAGAACATAATTCTGGTCTTAGTCACCTGACAAAATAGAGCATACATGTAATTAGTTTTCGCGGATTTCGATCTTCGATCTTTCGATCAAACCACACAACAGAAAAGATATCAAACAAGTTAGAAGTTGTGAAAATGCTTACATCGGCGTATCCCGTAGCTAGCCTATTTTTATATCGTTGGAAATGCCAACGCCGCCATTCATTGTTTTCTTTCTTTGAAGATTCACGTAGAACGTGACTGATTCAAGGATTTTTGACAGTTCATAGAAACGATGTTTTGTATTTTTTAGGGAAGAAGTGCTGATAAGTGCTACATATAGTTAATTAATAATGACAGTAAATAGCTATCTCGCTCGTGTTTTCATACTATTTTGCTGCTTGAAAAATGATTTCTTTCAAACGAAAACTAGCACATAATATGGTTAGTAACTTGATGAAAATTACAAAGGGCCAATGCTCTCGTTGTGTCATATATACTGTGTTTTCATTATGAGATTCCAAATGAGTCTGAACAGTCAATCCTGCATTTTGGGATCTAACTATCCCTGACCAAGCAGCAGGCAGGTAATGTCTGTCAGGCATTGTTTAATGTTGAACCCTGGAATAATTTGCCATTTTCAACTTGATTTTTTTTCTATTTTTTCCTGAGATTTTAGCCACCCATTCTTATTCAAACAGACATTTGTCAATTTTGGGAAGACTCAAAATTGTGTCTCTGAGAGTTCATCTAAGGAATATAACAGTGCATAAAATTCATTTTCGTTTGTTAGCCTTCGGCCCCCAGGCTGGGCCCCCAAACAACGGGGATCCTGCCCCATGAACCCCACTGGAGGACTCCCAGATCCTTTTGAGCCTCATACTTCAAATCTTGTTGAAAACCCTGCTATCTGTTAATGTGCTGTAATTTTATTGTTTTAGATAGATAAACCTATTTTAAGTATATTTTTCACAATTTTGCCAAATTTCACGCGAAATTTCACAAAACGACAGGCTAAGGCCTCTTCACAATTTCTGGAAAAAAAGCCCTGCACAGTCATAATTTGATTGACACATCAGTATTTTAGGAATTTTAAGGTGGTTATAAACATAATGTAGTTATTTTTCATTGTTTATGCCTCACTTTACCATGAATAGGACTTAGAAGAATTTAAGATTTGCTACACAGAATAACAGTAACCTGACAGGACTAGGTTCATAGGTTAATAAAATGATAGTGAATGTTGTCCCCGAGGACGCTATTTAGGGGCAGAGGTGGTTAAGTGGTAACGCGCTGGACTTGAAACACAGGGGTCACTGGTTTGATCACCCACTTCTTCAGTCATTCGAATGAGACTTTAAACCGAGGTCCCGTCTCCATATGACCTTAGTAGTTGAGTGGGACGTAAAACTCCCAGGGGTAAAAGTTTTCAGGCATATGCCTGAAGTTCAGGTTTTTGAGTATTCCAAAATGCCCCATTTTCTCGATTTTTACTATATAAATACAGACTTTTCCAGGTTTTCAGGTTTTTCAAAATTTTCAACTTTTACCCCTGAACTCCATTCAATCCAATGCGAAGACACTATTTCAATTCCGTAATAAGGACTTAGACATACCTGTCAATTTTTGGAACTTTCAAATAGTGAGATTGCGCATGACGACCTTTAAATGAGGAGTTTTTACAAGTATTTTTCGCGCTGATTGATTTTACCTCAACTTTTAGGAGTGAGATTTTTCTGCAGTGTTTCTTCAACTTCAGTCTTTAAACAATGACAGTAGCTTGTTGTCTATGTCTTATATTTATTATTTCATTTCTTTACAAAAGGAGAAAAGTTAAATCTATAGCAAAGTTCATCAGGGATAATTATTGTGGGAAACAAGACAGTGATTTGGTTGGCACAAACCCTGCGGCCTATCAAAAACATCATCAGTCATAAAGTGCGGACCTGCACTCATTAGGTGGAGGTGAAAGCTTTGGTCTTTTTCCTTAAAGCATTACCACCTTTCAGCATTAATATCTCGACGACTACCCCTGATTATTAAAAATGCGTTCAACGTTAGTAGATCGAAACTTTAAATCACATTCTTTAAAGAAAGAGTTTTGTTTATGAATTTTAAGGATGGATTTTTTTAATATTCTGCCTCAAAAATGGTATCCCGTAACGATTAAGACCGAGGAAGTACCCTCAATGAAAAAATGAAAGTGAGACTCGTCATGCAGACTGAATCTATCCTTTGTTCCAAATAATTCTCACTTCTCTAACTTTCTGTTATCCTTTTCAAAAAAAATATTCTTCTGTAGCCTGTTCACAGTTTAGCAATTGCCAAGTTTGTTTTGTTTGTTTTCTTTTAATTTTCTTTTTCTTTTAGTCTGGTAAAGGATGCAAAATAATACCTGTGCGACCATATATCACGGTTATTTCATGTATCAGAAAACCATACGAAGTGCAATTTATAAAATGATATCCACAGTTGAATTTAAGGTAAACTGCAAAACATAATGGGGCAAAACGACCTTACCTACGAGTGCGAAATACCGATTTTCTGGAAGGTAAAGAATCTTACCGAAGAGGTGGCCCACGAACGATCTGCTATTCTCAGTGAAGGCTGTTACTAGTTGATCATCATCCATTAAATCTTGTTAAATGGTAGAATTGCGAAGATAAACTCGATAATCACAGTTTGTTTACAGTGAATGGGCAAGCAGTAATTGTCATGGACAGATTATCGGAAAACTGCAACTCGATAACATATCGCGCATTTTGATTGCTTGACTTGTCGATATTAGCCACGCCTTACACTTACCTCATTTGTAATAAGTCTATCCCCGAGATTGTTGAGTTAACGCATCAACGCGTTTTGATTGTCAATCATAGTAGGTGACAATATACAAGATAATCGCTAATTTAGCCGAGTAAGGGTGCAATTTCACAATCATAAATTTATGATGTCAGATGGAAATTACAAGCGTGTGTTTGCTGGAAAATTGTGTTTTTAGAGATTTTAGACAATTCATGCATGTGATGAACTCCTGCACTTGAATTTGTGTTAGTCACGAGTTTTTCGTGTGAGTTGACGGGTATGGACTTAGATCAGCTGTAGACGAGTACGAAAACAAAAGTTAAATATAGATGAATTAAAGGCAGCATGCCCACTGGCTTTTCATTTTGGGGGTTCATGTACCCTCTAAGTTTCAAATTGAGGGTACAAAGAAAAATCTGGGGGTACAATGAACCCTTTACTTTTAGAGTTAAGGGTGCACTATATAAGTCTCACCAATCTTAAGTATCATATCTGCTACTAGTTAGTGCGAAACTAATTCAAGAGCCCAAAGATTAACAACAGTTTTGCTGTAAGAAAAGGATCTAAATAGGAATAAATGATGCAATGATATCTATTCAAAAAGTACTGTAGGTAAATGCTCTTGCTACAAAATTTGTCATTAATTACAGTTGAGTCAAACCCTGCCAGTTCTTGTAGGTTGTAAATTGATTTCTTTAATTTTCAAACCAATTAGTTTTCAATTCCTTCAAGAGTTTTTCCCTTAAAAATGAGTTAAGACGTTGAATGTTGCATAAATAACAGGAGCTAAATTACAGAAGAATCTTTCTTGTGTGAATCCAGCAATAATTAATTGTGGTTTCATGGCTGTCAATGTTTACGATCTCCAAGAATTACCTGTTGATTGATGAGCAATGACTGTTTCTTCAATGGGTGCAATAAATGACTGACCAATTAATTGTTGGATTTACAATTGAGGCATGCAAATGGGATACTCTTTTATTCTAAACATTCACGTAATGGTGGTTATCTTTCTACGCTCATCAATTATTCTTTACGTACTTGAATGTCTGGCCTATAAATTAAATCTATACTACGTGAACTGATGAATTTTTACGTGATTTACGTACTGTGGTACATGAATGGGCATGCTGAAAGGAAACAGTGTTGGAAATCAAAGAGCGTGAGAAATATATTATCACAAAAGAATGGTGTTACCGGGTCACACTTGATTATAATTTTCATATTAAGATACAGTAACAGTCCAAAATATGAAACTACTCTAGTCATGCTTGTTTCTTCTGCTTACAAAACCAATTAGGGACCCCCGAAACTTAGCCAGGGACCCAATAACTGATAAATTGGGTCCCAGGGACCCCCAAACTAAAATGTCCTGGCCAAAAAGTCCTGGCCAAAACATCCGTGGCCAAAATGTCCTGCATTCAATTTATGGACGAATTAAAACTAAAACCTTGTCACTGTTTAACAATAAACTGCTAATTGGCAATTGCAATTGTCTTATTCCTTTCCCAAACAAGACCTGGTTTTGACATCCCTAATAGAAAAGTCTTGGGAAAACATTGAAACAAAAGAAGAAACTGCTGATAACCAGCAGTTTCTCCTTTTGTCTCAATATTTTCTGTGTCATATTTTACACCAATCATATCTTTATTATCATCAATTTTGTCATTTGCAGCGGCTTTCAAATTGAATCATCCTAAAATTTTGTTGTTTGGGAAAGGGTTAAGTTGTCTGTTGAAATTCTGGTAAACAATCACTAAATGTGTTCTGTAAAATATTCCTTTTGCTTTGTGTAACTACTTTGGCTGGTTCACAGTCATATATCAGAGCTCCACTCCAGATAGGATGCATATTTTGTGTAATATACGCATTGATTTGGTCTGAATATGCATTTACTTTCATAAAAATGCGTACAGATACGCATTAAAAATTAGGAAAACGCATTTGAGAATTGTCACTTATTTTATCAAGATCGAACAGCGCAGGAACAATCCTCATACAGTAGGAAATTCCAATGATTAAAAATAACTTTTTGGCCTGTAAAATAGCTTACCGAAGTATCTAATATGACTGTAATCAGCCAATCAAAACCGGGAATAATTGGGGAATACAGATTACGTCATCAGATGAGCCATTGTGGTACAACAATTCAAGGGTGGATCTTAGTGGGAAAACATTTAGGCAAAAGAAGAAATTGCTGATAATCAGCAATTTCTCCTTTTGTCTCAATATTTTTGTATCGCGCCATGCGCGATACATATGTGGTATACATATTCTAATTTTAGAAATTACGTCATGAGGGATAATTATTTGTACTTGAAAGTCGTATATATATAACCTACACATAAACTGTTTACACGGTATAATTTTTCAAGCAGTACTATAAGTATACATTGAAGTTCGTTTAATCTCAGACCACGCTGAAAATTCGTGTAAACAAAATTCTAGTATAGTTTTATACTTTGCATAGCAATGGAAAGTCCCTACTTCCGGTTTGCCCATGGTGGACATGTATTTTTCCTATCTGTTTAAATGCAACGCATTTATGCATACCATTTCGGGTTGGACTAAAACACGCAAAGGACCTGTTTTTGGCGCAAAGGACGCAAAGGACATGAAGGTGACGCAAAGGAGATTTATATCAGTCCAAACTCCTTAATCATGATTTTTTTATCGCATTAAATTGTTATATTCGTGTATTTAACGATTAAATCTAGTCAGTAATCTTTGCTTTTGGACATATAGTGTCTGATTTTCGTGTTGAATCCGATTTAATAGACTACTCACGGACGAAAAGGAGCTGGCTGCGGCGCAATAAGAAATCAAAGAACGAGAAGTTCCTTACTATTGAATGACCACTACATGTTCAATTTGGACTGGTCAACTTGCATTGTTACAAGGGATCGTCTTATCTGACTAGATATGTATATTGCTAGTAGAACAAATGGGTTTTCTCAAGCGTTTTTCAAAATTGCATTACAATGTGAATTCCTACTTTCGGTTTGCCCATGGCCTATCCGATTCACTGCATCGCTTCCTAAGAAATCAAAGCACGAAAAAGACTTACCCGGTAAGTATTGAATGAACACTGCATGTACAATTATGGATGATTCGATTCCATAATTTCAAGGGATCGTCTGAACTAAATAGGCATGTGTTTAACTAGTAGAACAAATAGGTTTTCTCAAATTTTTTTTTTAAAATTACAAACTGTTAGGTGTTTTCACATAAAAGAACAACTCAATTTTAATGTATCAACAGTTTTTGACTGGATGGATTTCAAAACCGTTCAAAAGAGTACTTTATGCTCAATCAATTCGCCGCCACAATCAAAACTTTAGTCCTGTACTTTTTGTTACACTCTAGTAAATCTCCTCGTATGTGTCGCTCGTTCTTTGTGTTTTTTGTGTGTGATAAGTACAAATATAGGTCCCGATTTATGACCTGGCAGAGATGATCTGCCGGGTGAATTATTGAGACATTATTCATGGTATTGCTTGTATTGTGTTACAGCTTAAATCCTAAACATTAGCGGCTGGTAGTTGTCACTTTATATGGTATTTCTGTATTTATCTTTTTTACATTTAATTTATTGCTCCGCCGGACAAAAGTAATAAGGATCATATCCGTGGCATTGTGGCTGCTGTGCGTTCGTTCATCTATGTCTGTTATCATAAACGTTTCCTATTCCTGCTGTTATCAAAGCATTTTTAGATTCCATAGACTAAGATTAGCGTGCACTCTGATCTATTCAACACAGTCTGTTCTCTATTGAATGATTATACGAAGAACAAATAAGCTATAGTGGTCAAAATGTTCCGGTTTGGAAAATTTACTTGATACGATTTTTATATTCGGAAGGCTAATGGATAAACAAGTATTTTTTTCTATTTAATTATAGTATTTTACCTATTCTGACCAAAGGCTAGCGGGGCTTATGCCACGGTCCTGTTTCCGGCGTGCGTTCATGTGAAAACTTCTCCAAAATTACTAGGCCAGTTTCAATCAAGATTCAAACAGGAAACTTCTAACATAGGAATCTAACAGGAATCTTCCTTGCATGGAGCCTTTCGAATTGTTTTTGTTTTCTTTTGTTTTGTTTTTGTTTCGTTTTTTTATTTTTTCGAAAAATAATTTTATAGTGAACTGTGGTTACTATGGTGCACTTTCAATTTTTTTGTGTGTGTCTTTTTTTCCTTCTTTTTTTTTCCAAAAAATAATTTCACGGAGAAACGATTCAGGACCATCTTGGCCCTAATTTCTTGCTGAAATATTCGGTTTCCTTTCTTGTTTAAGTTAATTTTAATCCCCATTTATTCAACTGCAACATTTAACACTTTTGTATTTGCTAAACTTCCCCTCCTATGTTGTTTGATTAATGTATAATCTGGCTGAACACAAAAATAGACTAGATCTAGCACCAGCATATGCAGACATGCAATCCTATTTCGGTTTTCACTGCATGTTGACTTAACCAGACACTTGTACCATTTTATTCAGTACTTTGGTATATTTTTTTTAAGCGCGATACAATTCATTTTGCTGTACATTACAGCAATTTTTTACTTGTCTCTGCTGTATTATACACACTATACCAGCATCCATTTTGTCATCTGCAGCAGCTTTGAAATTGGAACATCCCAAAACATTGTCGTTTGGGCAACTTGGGTTAATCAATAGATGTTGCATGGGCATCACCAATAAATATTTGGATGTTCAGACTGCCTTCTTTCTATCCTTGCCATGCAAATGTGATTCCTTTTCTCCAAAATCATTTAAAACATCAAAATTTTCCAAGCATTTGCATTTTTGCATCAAATTTTGTATCATAATTTTGTTTTCACAATTGACTTGTGTCAAGCAGGAAGCATGGACAAAGATCAGACTGCACATTATGTCTAGGCTGATCTTTATCTATGCTGCATGCAAAAGTAGGATCACTAAAAAAAAACTTAATCTGTGAGAAGAGTTGACATTTCACGTGGGCACCACTATTTCCGATGGCTATCTTGTTTTTAAGCCTTTCCCAAACAAGACCTGTTTTTACGTCCCTAATAGAATTTTCTTTGGAAAACATTGAGGCAAAAGAAGAAAATGCTGGTGACCAGCATTTTCTCCTTTTGCCTCAATATTTTCTGAGCTATGTCATACACAATACCAATCATTATCAACATTGATTTTGTCTTCTGCAGCAGTTTTCAAATTAGACAGCACTAAAATTTTGTTATTTGGGAAAGGGTTAAGCTGTCTCTCTGCTTTTGATCCTGGCAAGTGGCTCCATTCTAAAAAGCACAGTCTGATTTAGATAGCACTAGCTTTGTCTTTTGGGAATAGGTTGGTTTCGAACATTAGAGGAAAAAAGAATGATATCAGATCTTGTATATTCATTTTGTCCACTCGGTCTCACCGAATCGAACATGGTTGTAGTACTGTAAGCTTAATTTGCATTCTCCCCTTTTCTCACAATACTTTTATTGACGAATTGTCAAAGTTAATGTGACCGAGTTTTCGAGTCTTTTAGTGAAATTTGAACTTGTTAACATCCATAATTGTTAGACATGAAATTCCTCAAAATCACTTTATCGGTGATAAAAGAAATTGTGCTCTTGAAGGTGCAGTGGCATTCTGATGTTATAAGCTAACCCATTTACAAACGGAAAACAAATTGAACTTGTCCAAATTCAAAGGTGTGGCCAACAACAATTTCATATTCAAGACTAAACCTCATACGGTAAAAAACTTAAAATTGTTTGTCGCAAGCAATTTCTAAATTTTTCCACAATTTTTTAGCTCACCTGAGCACAAGGTGCTCAAGTGAGCTTTTGTGATCACCTTTTGTCCGGCGTCCGTGCGTATGTGCGTTGTGCGTCGTCCGTCGTGCCTCGTCCGTCAACAATTTCTTTAAATGACATCTCCTCCTAAACTACTGGGCCAATTTAAACCAAACGTGGCAGGAATGTTCCTTATGTGACCCCCTTTCAGAATTGCTAAAAGAATTGAAATCCATAAAAAACTCTGGTTGCCATGGCACCAGAAAAGGAGAAATTTGACTGAATCTCAATACTATCTTTGAACGACATCTCCTCCTAAACTACTTTGCCACTTTCAACCAAACTTGGCAGGAATGTTCCTTAGGTGACCCCCTTTCAGAATTGCTAAAAGAATTGAAATCCCTAAAAAACTCTGGTTGCCATGGCACCAGAAAAGGAGAAATTTGACTGAATCTCAATACTATCTTTGAACGACATCTCCTCCGAAACTACTTTGCCAATTTCAACCAAACTTGGCAGGAATGTTCCTTAGGTGACCCCCTTTCAAAATTGCTAAAAGAATTGAAATCAATAAAAAATTCTGGTTGCCATGGCAACAGAAGAGGAGAAATTTGACTGAATCTCAATACTATCTTTGAACGACATCTCCTCCTAAACTACATGACCAATTTGAACCAAACTTGGCAGGAATGTTCCTTAGATGACTCCCTTTCAGAATTGCTAAAAGAATTGAAATGCATAAAAAACTCTGGTTGCCATGGCAACAGAAGAGGAGAAATTTGACTGAATCTCAATACTATCTTTGAATGACATCTTCTCCTAAACTACCACGCCAATTTCAACCAAACTTGGCAAAAATATTCCTTAGGAGGTCCTCTTTCAGAATTGCTAAAAGAATTGAAAATGACCAAAAACTCTGGTTGCCATGGCATCAGAAAAGGAGAAATTTGACTAATTCTCAATAATTTCTTTGAACAACATCTCCTCCTACACTACTTTGCCAATTTCAACCAAACTTGGCAGAAATATTTCTTAGGAGGTTCCTTTTAAAAATTGCTAAAAGGATTGAAATCCTTTAAAAGCTGTGGTAGCCATGGCAACAGAAAAGATTTTCCACCAAATCTCAATGACATCGTTGAATGATATCTCCTCCTAAACTAACAGGCTAATTTCCACCAAACTAGGCAGAAATATTCCGTAGGAGGTCACATTTTTTAAAAATTGCTAACAGAATTGCAATTTATAAAAAAAAACTCTGGTTGCCATGGCAACAGAAAAAGAGAAATTACATGAAATCTGTCAAAAGCAATTTCTCAAAAACTGCAGAGCCAAATTTGACAAAACTTTATATTTGCATTACTTATGATATTGCTAAGAGGTACTTTTCTTTGCTTTTCAAAACCTTGTCACAGAAAAAGGGGACTTCTTGTAAAAATCTGCTTATCAGGGGCATAGCATCTACATTTATGCATGGATTTAAAAAAAATGTATGGGTAAATGTGTTCTTTATCATGAGTAGATGTTCTATTTGAAATATATATTTAGGTAGGTTCAAGGTCATAGATCTAGGTCAATTTGTAAATTTCTGTTTGTCAGTCTGTATGTTTTATTTTAATTCCATCTGTCCAAAGCAATTTCTCCATAACCACATAGCCGAATTGGATGAAGCTTCATATTTGAGTTACATATGAATTTGAATTATGGTAGTTTTCTGGGTTTTCTATGGTTTGAAATCGCATATCAGCGTTCATATGATATTTGACCCTTTATTGCATTACCTGTAAGAAATCTGATCTGTTATAAAACCCGATTTCAGGTGAGCGACCTAGGGCCAACGGCCCTCTTGTTTCAAGGTCTTTTTCTTTTGGGGAGTCAAAAAGAGGCAATGTGCATTGTGGAGTCCCTACAGCTTTTTGAGCTGCGGAGAACACTGCAATATAGAATAATACAGTTATGTCATCTGCATTCTGCAACTCCTTTTGTATTGGACAGCTTTAAAATTTGTCTGTTTTGGGAAATAGTTTAGATCTACATAAGTAACATAACATTAACCCTTTCCCAAACAAGACCTTGTTTTGACGTCCCTAGTAGAAAAGGCTTGGGAAAACATTGAAACAAAAGAAGAAACTGCTGATAACCAGAAGTTTCTCCTTTTGTCTCAATATTTTCTGTGTCATATTTTACACAAATCCTATCTTTAATAACATCCATTTTCTTTTTTGAGGCAGTTTTTGAAGAGCATCATCCTAAACTTTTGTTGTTTGGGAAAGGGTTAATCTGTCACATATTTCACAATTTAACACTATTTTCCTAAAATTTCAGAGCTGCGTCTTTCCCAGGGCCAGACTAGCAATGTCAGAAGACATTTATCCCAAGCTGGCGCAGTGGTGAGATCTGTTTGCTTTTTTATCGCTTTCTGTCTTTTGCAATTTATCATATTTATTCCCCTATCCCGTACTAAGAAATATTGCCATGAAATTGTTTTGTGTCTTTGCTTTTAACAATTTGAAATTATTGATAATTTCATATTTGAAATGTTGATAATTGTTTACTGCAGAGGTAAATACATATCGTCATTGTAAATGCAAAACCTTGTATCTCGTTTTTGGAAAATTTCAAAGGGGAGGGCAAAAAAGTGTAATAACTTTTCCCAAACTGAAATGTTTTACTTGAAATTTGGACATATTGTTCACAAATGATTTGTCATCAAAACTGATCAGTAAAATATCTCAAAACCTGCAAGAATTGTCTGTAACTGGGCACACAAGTTTGTACTTTGAAAATAGCAAGAATCAACATACGAGGTTTTGCATTTACACCGACAATATATACATGTACAGGGGGAGGGGGAGGTATTGAATTTTCAGAATAAGAAATGTTATTTACTGTTTATTAGCCCTTTCCTAAACAACAATATTTATAAGAAATTAGACCTGTCCAATTTGACAGAAGTTGCAAGTGACTAAATTCATGTTTACAAAGACAGGATTTTTGTAAAAAAAAAAGCCCAAGAAAATATTGAGGCGAAAGGAGAAAATGCTGATCATCAGCATTTTCTTCTTTTGCCTCAATGTTTTCCTTAGCCATTTCTTATAGGGACGTCAAAACCGGGTCTTGTTTGGGAAGGAGTCAAACCCAGTGTCCTCCCCAGTCCATTAAGCTGTATTGGCCCCACTATAGCGTCCTGTAAATCAATGTAATGCCACTACAGCTTCAAAAGTACCCCTACACCTTAATTTCTTCAAAATTCAAAAGGTCACCAAATAGGGGGATTTGTAGACATTTCATGTCAAAAAGTTATAAATAATGTATCCTTATAATATGAAATGTAATAATTCTGTGTAAAACAAAATGGAACAGAAGAAATTGCTCAAATTTTCACCTAGATACAATTTGCCACTATGGCTTCAAATTTGTCCGGGGAGAAATCATATGTTGTGGGTACGTACTCATTGACACTGTCTCTTTACAT
The DNA here is from genome assembly GCA_963680895.1 of Fragum sueziense. Lineage (NCBI taxonomy): Eukaryota > Metazoa > Mollusca > Bivalvia > Cardiida > Cardiidae > Fragum > Fragum sueziense. Next base: position 25,388 of record CAVMGG010000129.1, read on the forward strand.
GTCACTAATCATCTGCCAAATCGTAAGATAAGCCTGAGAAAACATTGAGGTAAAAGATGAAAATGGTGGTAACCAGCATTTTCTTCTTTTGCCTCAATATTTTCTTAGCAATGTTATACGGACCAATTATATCTTCATCAGCTTTCATTTTGTCATCTTCGGCAGCTATCAAAGTCTAAAATTTCCCTATTTGGAAAAGGGTTAAATATCACATAGGAGATTGTGCATGATGGGATGGATAACGAATATGGACAAATTTGCCTCGCTTTAGGTAAGAAATTGTGCAATAATTTTCTTATTTCTGTGTCAATTTTCTAGTGGTTTGTTGCATGTACCCACATTACTGAGCTCTTTCCTCAGATATATGACTTGTTTGTAGAATCTTTGTACTTTGTCCGAAAATTGATCCTGACCGACCAGAAAAACGACAAAAAATTCAGGCCCTTTTTCTAGTCGGTTGGGATTGGTTCTTGAGAAAAGTACATGGAGTTTCCAGATAAGTAATACATCTGAGAAAAGGGCTCAGTAAGATGGAGTACATGCAACAAGCCACTTGAAAATTGACGCAGAAATAAGAAAGTTATTGCACAAATTCTTACCTGAAGCGTGGTTAGTTTGGCCGTAGTCGTTACCATTTCACTTTATGGTCGGTTGGGACAATATTTCGGAAAAAGACCCATGAGTTATCTAATATGTCATACATCCAATGAAAGAGCTCGGTAAGGTGGGGTACATGCAACAAACCTTTCGAAGATTGACGCAAAATAAGGAAGTTATTGCAAAATATCTTACCAGAATCGAGATTATTTTGTCCGTATTCGTTATCCATCCCATGATGCACCATCTCCACCGTGAATATATTCAGTTTCAATGTACAGATATATAATTCTTAAAAGCTTGGCCAGGTGTTTTCAATCTTAGCAATTCTTTCAAAACTATTGTATCCCAATTTTGTAAACATCCGTTTTGAATTAACCTATAATGAATTTTAACTGAAAATTTTCCTCGCAAAGAAGTATCCATTTCTGTTTTGGTACTTTTCTCGAAATATTTTGATGGATCATAATATGCAGCTTATGCTTTACTCATATCTTTTGAACCCTTTCATTTTGCAAGCCTTCCAAAAATGGCTGAAAATAAGGATGATCGATCTGAATTAAAAGCTGCAGCTGCTGGCAAAATGGATGTTGATAAAGGCAGTATTTGTGTGAAATATGGCACAGAAAACATTGAGACAAAAGGAGAAACTGCTGGTTATCAGCAGTTTCTTCTTTTGTTTCAATGTTTTCCCAAGCCCTTTCTGTTAGGGACGTCAAAACCAGGTCTTGTTTGGGAAAGGGTTAAAAATGCCTTTGGAATGGAAATTATCTCTGACAGGTTGTCCATATTTTGTCAGTGATTGCCAGGGTGGTGGTAGAGAGCCCTTGAATTATTAATCATTTTAGGGTTGCAATGCACTTAACCCTTTCCCAAACAAGACCTGGTTTAGACGTCCCTGGTAGAAAAGGCTTGGGAAAACATTGTAACAAAAGAAAAACTGCTGATAACCAGCAGTTTCTCCTTTTGTCTCAATATTTCCTGTGCCATATTTTACACAAATTCTATCTTAGATAATTTCCATTTTGTCATTTATGGCAGTTTTTGAAGTGGATAACCCTAAAATTTTGCCGTTCGGAAAAGGGTCAAATTGAGGTACTTCCTCCATATAACCATAGCTGTTGAGTGGGACATAAAACACCATTCAATCAATCAAAAAACATGAATAACCTGTAGTTACATTTTTTTTTCAACTGTATACTGGCAATTTGCTCTAGAAGATTTCTCTTTATTTATGTAGTGTTAGAAATGCCTTTGGAATGGAAATAATCTCTGACAGGTTGTCCATATTTTGTCAGTTATTGCCAGGGTGGTGGTAGAGAGCCCTTGAATTATTAATCATTTTAGGGTTGCAATGCTCTAAAAAAATTGTCACCTAAAATAACAATGACTGACACTTCATTCATTGTTTGACATTTGACAAAATCTATTGCGTTACCAGAGCCTACAGATAGGAGGGAGTGATGGCTTTCCAAAATGCACTTTTCTTTTATTGTTTATCAAACCCTATGGTTATGGTTACTCATTGGAATTGTCTTGACAATACAAAACTTATTGTTGCAAAGCTTGAGAGCAAGCAACAATGTAAGGTTTAAAATGTCATCGATAAAAAAACTTGATATCTGTAATTAGTTACAAACATTATTATGATTACTATGGTTACGAGATAGTGAGATAAAAGGTGTTACTAGGTGATCAAAATATGACGTCGAAATTTTCACACACATGTATAATGATTGATTATCATTGGGTGACGGAATTTTGATTTGATCGTTTGAACAGAAAACGCAATATTAATCAATAATTAATATTGATCAAAATATGACGTTGAAATTTTCCCACTCTGTATAAAATTGTATCATAATTGACCTTTGGATAGCAGAATTTTGATTTGATTGTTCAAAAAGAAATCCAATAATTAACCCTTTCCTGAACTAGAAAACAAAACATTATACGAAGGAAAACATTTACCAATTACCACAAAATGACTCTTTTTGACTCTCCTAAAGAAGAAGTCTGTAGAAAACATTGTGGAAACTGAAGAAATTGCTTGTGACAAGCAATTTCATCATTGCCCACAATGTTTTCTATCCAAACAGACTAAAAAAAGCAAAATTGCATTCACTTTAATTAAATTGTCGTCTGCAACATTTTTAGCTCGACTTTTCGAAGAAAATGAGAGCTTATACTGTCACCCGGGCGTCGGCGTTGGCGTTGGCGTCGGCGTTGGCGTTGGCGTTGCAACCAAGGTTAAAGTTTTTTCAAACATCAATAACTTCCATACTATCAAAGGGATTTAACCCAAACTTGGAATACTTATTCACCATCACACCCTCTATCTTACTATCAGGGCCCATGACCCTGGGACCACTCTATTTGGAGTAATGCCCCCTTTATACTATGCAACTTAGAAAGTCGAGCGCGCTGTCTTCGGACAGCTCTTGTTTGATTTGGAACAGTCTATAATTTTGCTATTAAGTAATATGGGTTAAAGTGACCGCTGACCAGCATTACCCATCAGCAAAATTTTAGACTGGTCCAAATTCAAAGATGTTTCAGGTGACAAATTTAAAAATTTAGGTCCTTCTGGGTAGAAAACATCGTCAGTTTGTTGTAAAGCAATTTCTTCATTTGCCTCCATGTTTTTGTTAGCCTTTTTTCCTATCGGGCGTCAAAAAGCATTGTCATGTAGCTAACAAGCAGTATCTTTATATCTCACATTTCTTTCACAGGCCCGTAGGAAGCAATTTCATATGGGGGGAGGGGGGGGGGGGGGGGGGTCAAGCCTTTGTCCTGAATATGGGGGGGGGGGGGGCTAATTTGGATTTTCCCAAAAATTTCAGTGTAAAATTAAGGCATTTTGGCATTTTTGGTCAACTTTGGGGGGGGGGGGGGGGCTTAGCCCCCCTAGCCCCCCTGTTCCTACGGGCCTGTAAATTCATTTCTAAATGTTTGGGAAAGGGTTAATAATTCCAATGGTGAAGCCTGTACAAATTGTTCATACCTATTCAATCTCCCAATCCTCTCATTAACCAAGAAACCTGATTGAAAAACTTAGAAATGTGTTTACAAAATTCTCAGAAAGCTATAATTACTGATGTAAATTTTCTCTTGCAGAAAATTGAAACTTTTTTTTTTCACCAGATTTATTTTAGATTTTGGTGTAAAATGTCACTGCTTTTCAACAACAACAAAAAACCTGGTAACTGCAGCTTACAACAAGCTGCAGCTACATGGTTTTAATTGAAAACCAACAATGTGTTCCAAACTTAGATGTGTTGGTTCTCGCTGGCTCATGAAGGCAAAAAATGATGTTGCTACATTGCCATGTTGAAATCAAGCCATTAATCCTTTCCTGCATGTTATTGCTTTTGATGCCTTTCACAAGCAATATCTTCATTGTCCATGTTTTCTTTTTCTTCAGACGTTCCTTTGAACGTATTTATTTTACATCGATTGGGAAGCAAGTTTTTTTCAACTTATTTTAATCCCTCTCGATTCTGCTTCCTGGAAATACACTGACCAGTACTATTTGTTTTCTACACAAATAGACTTGAATTAAACCATTAGCACATAGTGACTCTCTTTGACTCCCTACAAGATGATGGCTTTGGAAAACATTGTGGAAAATGAAGAAATTGCTTGTGGCAAGCAATACAGCCACAAGCAATTTCTTCATTTTCCACAAGGTTTTCTGAGTAAAAAGACCAAAAAATTCAAAATTACATTCACTTGAAATTGTTGTCTGCAACACCTTTCAAATTGGAATTGTCCTAAATTTTGTCGTTTGGGAATGGGTTAAGTCATCTGCAGCATCTTTGAATGTGGCAGTTGCACAATTAGAATGTTCAAAGGTAATATTTCACAACATATCACACAGGCCCGAACGGTGGGGGGTGGGGTGGGGGGGTTGATGGGCTAGGGCGTTCTAGGCCCCCCCAATGTTGGCCAAAAATGCCGAATTTTCTTAATTTTACCCTGAAAATTTTGGGAAAATTCAAATTAGCACCCCCACCCCCCAATATTCAGGACAAGGGATTTAGCTCCCCAAATTGAAATTCCTACAGGCCTGTCACAATTATCCCTTCCCAAGAAGTGAAGATTTTTAGCTCCACTGGCCCACAGGCCAGCGGGCTATTGTCATGGCGGTGTGTCCGTCGTGCGTGCGTCCGTGCGTCAGTGCGTCCGTCCGTCCGTAAACTTTTTTAGCTCACCTGAGCACGAAGTGCTCAAGGTGAGCTATTGTGGTCACTTTTTGTCCGTCGTCCGTCTGTCCGTCTGTCCGTCTGTCCGTCCGTCCGTCCACAATTTCGTGTTTACACTCTAGCATCTACAAATATAAGCCAATCTTGACCAAACTTGGTCAAAACATGTATGGCCATAAGATCTCGGATGAGTTCGATTATGGGTCAGATCGAACTAGAAAGTCAGGAGTTATCTGCCCTTGAATGGGAAAAATACTTAGTTTTGACGTTGTTTACACTCTAGCATCTACAATTATTGATCAATCAAGACAAATCTTGGACATAACATTGCAGACCATAAGATCTCGGATGAGTTCGATTTTCAGTCTGATCTGACCAGAAAAACAAGAGTTATGTGCCCTTGAATTTGACAAAATTGCCATTTTCGGCTGTTTTTGACCTTGTTTACACTCTAGAATCTACAATTATTCATTAATCAAGACAAAACTTTGACACAGTGTTTGGGACCTTGAGATCTCGGATGAGTATGATTTTCAGTCTGATCTGATCAGAAAGTCGAGAGTTACTTGCCCTTGAATTTGACAAAATTGTCATTTTTGGCTGTTTTCGACGATGTTTACACTCTAGAATCTACAATTATTGATCAATCAATCCAAAACTTGGACACAATATTGGGGATCATAAGATCTGGGATGAGTATGATTTTCAGTCTTATCTGATCAGAAAGATGAGAGTTATGAGCCCTTGAATTTGACAAAATTGCTGTTTTTGACCTTATTTACACTCTAGAATCTACAATTTTTGACCAATCAAGACAAATTTTGGACACAAGGTTGGAGACCATAAGATCTCATATGAGTTTGATTTTCAGTCTGATCTGACCAGAAAGGTGAGAGTTAAGTGCCCTTGAATTTGATAAAATTGCCGATTTCGGCTGTTTTTGACATTATTTACACTCTATAATCTACTATTATTTATCAATTAAGACAAAACTTGAACACAATGTTTGAGACCATAAGATCTTGGATAAGTTTGATTTTCAGTCCAATCTGATAAAAAAATGGAGAGTTATGTGCCCTTGAATTTGATAAAATTGCCGATTTCGGCTGTTTTTGACATTGTTTACACTCTATAATCTACTATTATTTATCAATTAAGACAAATCTTGGACACAATGTTGGATATCATAAGATCTCGGATGAGTTTGATTTTCAGCCTGATCTGACTAGAAAGTCGAGAGTTATGTGTCCTTGAATTTGACAAAATTGCTGTTTTCGGCTGTTTTCGACCTTGTTTATTCTCCAGAATCTACAATTATTTATCAAACAAGACAAATCTTGGACACAATGTTGGGCACGATGAAATCTTGGATGAGTTCGATTTTCACAATGTTATTGACCATAAGTTCGTTTTCAGTCTTAAAGTCATAAATATTTTTTGAAATTAAGAAAAGTTGCTTATATCATTTTGGTTCAGGTGAGCGATATAGGACCATCATGGTCCTCTTGTCTTTAAAAATCTTCTTCTCAGAAACTGCCAAATGGAATTCAATCAAACTTCACAAGAATGATCCTTGGGTGACCCTCTCTCAGATTCCTTCAAAGAATTTGGATTGAATCAGAATAACCTGAGTTATCTGCCCTTGAATGTCAAAAATAGCTGGTTTTGACTTTAATTTTACTCTAAAATCCACAAATATATACCAATCAAGACAAAACTACAGCAGAATGTTGGTGACTATAAGATCTTGCCAGGGTATAATATTCAGCTTGATCTGAATTTTACATCATGAGTTATGTGCCCTTGAAATTGACAAAATTGCCATTTTCGGCTCTATTTGACTTTGTTTTCACTCTAGCAACTACAAATATTGACCAATCAAGACAATACTTGTACAGAATGTTGATGACCATAAGATCTTGCCTTGGTATAATTTTCAGCATGATCTGAATTTAACATCATGAGTTATGTGCCCTTGATATTGACAAAATCACATTTTCGGCTCTAGTTTGACATTGCTTTTACCCTAGCAACTACAAATATTGACCAATCAAGACAAAACTGAGACAGAATGTTGTCGACCATGAGATCTTGCCTTGGTATAATTTTCAGCTTGATCTGAATTTTACATCATGAGTTATGTACCCTTGAAATTGACAAAATTGCCATTTTCGACTCTATTTTGACTTTGTTTTTACTCTAGCAACTACAAATATTGACCAATCAAGACAAATCTGGTACGGATTGTTGGTGACTATAAGATCTTGCCTTAATGTAATTTTCAGCTTGATCTGAATTTTATATGAGTTATGTGCCCTTGTTATTGACAAAATTGCCATTTTTGGCTTTATTTCCTCTTTTACAACAATTAGTATTAATTAATCAATACAGAACTTTACTGGCCATACAATCTTGCTTGCTCGTAATTTTCAGCTTGGTCATGTATTTGCTTGTTTGCGCAGCCTGAACCTTTGAAATTGCATTCAACAAGACAAACAATCAGGCCTGTGGAGCGCTTCCAGGCCGCCAGGACTGTCTAGTTACTGGTCCAATATGTAAGGTGGCGCAGACAACAGAAAAAAATTATGTAAAAAGTAGAAAATGTGTATGTTATAGAATTGAAAATATTGAGGAAAAAGGAGAAATTATAATGCTGATCATCAGTAACATTTGACTTCTTTCAATGTTTTCCCAAACTATTTCTATTAAGGAAGTCAACCCAAGTCTAGTTTGTGAAAGGTAACAAAATTATGAGAACGATAAATATTTCTGTCTATCCTCAACAATGTACATCTATTTATTAAACTGCAGGGGCTAGGAAAAAGAGATTTAGCCATAGATTAGTGTAGAGAAAATACCGTAAATGCAGCTTGACCCTTACCCAAATGGCAAAGTTTTAGGGTAATCCACTTGAAAAACTGCAACCAATTACAAAATGGATGTTATTAAAGAAAGAATTTGTGTTAAAAATGGCATAGAAAATATTGAGACAAAAGGAGAAACTGCTGGTTATCAGCAGTTTCTTCTTTTGTTTCAATGTTTTCCCAAGCCAATTCTATTAGGGACTTCAAAACCAGGTCTTGTTTGGGAAAGGGTTAAAACAAGCTGCAGTTATGAGGTTTTCGTTGAAGAACAGCAATATGAACTTTTTACTGCTACATGTACTTTTAATCAAATGTCACAATTTTTCAAACATAAAATATTTTATCATTGTGTGGAAGAAAACATTGTACCAAGAAGCATAGTTTTCTCCTTTTCTTTCAATGTTCTCTAATCTCATTAAGCTGTTGGTCTACATGGTTAGATAGATATAATTAACCAAGATGATGAAAAGCGTTGTTTACGACCAACACTGTAGATCTATTTGTTTAACTGCAGGGGTTGGATAAAAGAGATTTAGCAATAGATTTTTGGAGAGATACTCTTAATTAATACAGAAAATATTAATTGATCCTTTCCCAAATTGCAAAAAAAATACTGTAAATAGACTAAAAGGGGAGATGATAGGCTAACAAACATACTAACAGGTAAAAATTATTTTTAGCGAGCCGGGACTTTATGTCCGGGGAGCTAATGTCACAGCCCTAGTGTCGGCGTCGCGTCCCGTCCCATCGCGTCTTCACTTGAAAAACTTTAACCTGGTCTATATCTCAGGCACTATTAGAGATACAGCCTTGATATTTCATGCATAGATACATCTTGACAAGACCTTTAATTTGGGACCATGACCTTTGACCTTGTGACCTTGACCTTGGAGTTTGACCTACTTTTGAAAAACTTTAACCTGGCCTATATCTCAGGCACTATCAGAGATACAGCCTTGATATTTCATACATAGATACATCTCGACAAGGCCTTTAATTTGGGACCATGACCTTTGACCTTGTGACCTTGACCTTGGAGTTTTACCTACTTTTAAAAAATTGCTGTTTTTGCGACAAGCTCTCGTATAGCAGAGCTTCAGATTGACGGTGCGCCCGCGCCAATCCCGCATTTTTTCAAAATATGACGCATGAAATTATGTATTGGTGCGCCAGCCGGGCGCACGAATTTCAGTAAAAGTATGATCATGAAATAGTAGATTTCAAACAAACAGACCTTCGCATAACGCACCCGTAATCTGCTATGTACATGATCAAGCTAAGTGACCTACTTGATAAACTTATTTTTAGATTATTATAATGACCTTACTTGATCAACCAATCATATCCCAAATTTCAAACCATAAACAAGCAGTCCGTAACCTTCACCTTCGATTTGTTACTATTTTTAGTATCGTGAGTCCGTGTCGGTTCCAGGCTTTGTGCTTCAAATCGGTAACCAGACAACTCGATTGAAAACATCCGGCTGTTTCAACTATCGTTTCGATGATGTCTTAATCAAGTTTAAAACGTTTTTTCAAACGAAAAGCAGAGGAGGATACGGGTAAAATCACATGCAAAGAACATATGGCTGCATTTTTAAATCGAGCGGATAATTAGTCAATAATCAACGAAAATGCGGCGAAATGATTCGACCTTAAAAATTTGGCAAGCAGACGAATCTGACATCGTCACGGCCTAGCTACTCGCTCTTTCGATACCATATTTTGTTAAACTATTTCATCTCCCTATTCATTTACACTGGTGTTAGGGGTTTTTGATTCCGGCTAATAGAGTGATATTTATATCCGATTTATGTTAGCAACTCGCTATCACTCTAGCAGAGTTTGGGGACTTTTCTACCAGTATTTATTACCACCCACTGATGTTAAAAAAATCGTGGACAACAATTGATAACATTATCTGCAATTCATTTCAAATTGGACTAGTATAAAAAAAAACTTATTGTAAGGGAAAAGTTAATTCAAATCATTAACACACACAAAATAAATAACTATAAATAAATGAAGTGAAATATTCTTAATTTTAACAATATTTATATGCATCCACTCAAATAACAACAATACAGTGACAGAGACATAAATAAACACATTCTATGTCTCTGACACAGCAAATAAGTCATTTACTCCAATCTCAAGTTTGGATATGAACGCTTAACTGTGGCCCATTGTTTTGGAAAATGACCCCTCAAAATCCTGCGTGGTGGACCCACAGGTCTCTGAAACAATCTGAAGCTCTGGGCTAGGCGAGCTACGTTGTCCGCGGACAACTCTTGTTAAGAAATATTGTATACGTTAGTCAATCTGTATGGATATTGGATAGATGATTTCCGTCCAGAAAAAAATTGAATAACGTTTATTTACTCATTCTAAATCAAATTTGTATCAAACTTTAACTATCAATATAGTTTAATTTTAATAACATTAATTTTATTTGAAAACTGATCCCCAATAGGAAACGAAAAACCTGCTACCTGCACTTAACTTTTCTTTTTGACCCGAGATAATTAGTTATATATGGGAAAAAAGCCTGATTATGCAAATTCTGACTGCACCAATGTTGCTGTGATTCTTGAAATATCTAGCACCTGTGCTAGATATTTCAAGAATCACAGCAACATTGGTGTAGATCCCAATAAAGAATTGAATTGAATATGCAACATCTTCATGGGCGTAGCTAGAAATTTATTTTTATTACGCACGAGCGCCGTAGGCCTGAGAGGGAGGAGCACGAGAGGGTGAATCCCTGCTCTAAAGGGGGTTCGGGGGTCTCCCCCGAGAAAAAATTGATTTGTAAGACTTGTTTTCGTGCATTCTAACTGCATTTTGAGACACAAAAACGGCATAACTGACCCTAATGACGAGACAAAGCAACCAACGACCTTTTCGCGATTTTTTTTACATTACGCAAGTGCATATTTTATGTAATGGGCGCTACGCCCTTGGTCTTTGCATTCGGGAAAGTCTAAAAAATTTCTGTCTCATGAAAGGGTGATCGAATTATCACAGTTAGTATTATTATCACAGTATGACATCTCCCATAGTGAGAATAATTCCCTCTAATAATATCTCAACAAATGCTAGTGTTAATCTCTGTATCAACTGATCTTCTTGATTTTTTACATACCATTCTTCAAGATGATATTACATGGATTTCTGGCACAGAATTTTAGGGATGGTTTTGGTGCAGTGCTAATCACTTGTATCAAACAATTTCTTCATTTTCCACAATATTTTCTACTCCAAAAATACAAAAAAATTCAAAATTGATCATTGACTTGTAATTTTGGTTCGCAATATCTTTGAAATGGGATAAGCCTAAAACTTTGTTGTCTGAGAAAGGGTTTAAAAGTGAGAAAAATAATTACTCCAACACCCCAGTTTTCTGCCCCTTTCAAGGCATATTCACTGTTTAATCTTCCTGCTTTGACACTTTGTTGGCAACAGCTAGCTAGCTTAAAGTTTTGACAGATTAAAGGGCGACGGTAACAGATGGTGTAATTGCAAAAAATGAATTTTTTTGAAAAAATATGCAAAACTTTTGTGTTGACAACCTCGGGATGGTTAAAAATATGCGATTCAGACAGAGAATGAGCCGAAATTACAAGACAGATAGCTGAATTTAGGGAGAATCCAAACCTAAATTCAACCCCATCACTGATGGGGTTAGAATTATTTTGAAATTGTAGCACATGCGCATACAGCGCGGACCATGATTCAAACGAGATTCATACTTGAATTTCAATATGACGTCATCATGTATGTTGTGACGTCATTTAAGAAAGTCGCATGTCCTACTGTTTTGACCTACTTTCGATATCGCTTCATGAATTTGGTATCAAATTGCGAAAAAATGAGTCGTTGCTTCAATAGTTTGTCGTAATCATTTAATCAGGTCATATAAAGTTTAAAAAGTGTACATTTCGTTTGTATTTGACAATTTTTGGGTCCAAATCTGGGAAATAGTAGCTTTAAGTTTACAATTTTGTAGTCTTTAGGGCAAACCATTTCTCAATGGCTGCATGATGATTTAAAACGGACTGTTAGAGACAGGTTCTGCTTGACATGTATGTGTTGTCACAAAAAGGTGATTCCGTCTGAAAAAGAAGAATTTCCCTTGAGAAGTATTTTGAAAAATCACACTAAAATGAAATGGAAATCTTTTCCACAATTGCTGGAGTTCTGCAAATTGATGAGCATTGCTGGTTCTGAACTCTACAGTTGGGAGTCTAAGAGGGTTTTAGTCTATCAAGTGTTCCGTTTCTATATTATCCCATTACTGTACAGTGGCGCCTTTTGACTCCCTCACAAGAGAAGGCTTGGGAAAACATTGTGGAAAATGAAGAAATTGCAATTTCTTCATTTCCCACAATATTTTCTACCCTAAAATACCAAAACAAATAAGATTTCATGTATTGAAAATTTCATCTGCAATATCTTTGAATTTGGATATAAGTCTAAAACTTTGTTGTCTGGGAAAGGGTTAAAAAGCCCTCCAGCACCCCAGTTTTCTGCTCCTTTCAATGCAGATTCACTGTTTAATCTTCCTGCTTTGACAATTTGTTGGCAACAGCTAGGTAGCTTAAAGTTTTGACAGATTAAGCTTACAATTTTGTAGTCCATAGGGCAAACCATTTCTCAGTTGTGGGTAATTAAAAAAGGGACTGTTAGAGACAATTTATGCTTGACATTGTATGTGTTGTCACCAAAGGGTATCACCTTCTGAAACCGAAGAATTTCCCCCAAGACACATTTCCAAAAAGTCACACTTAAAAGCACAATAAAATAGAAATCTTATCCACAAATTGCTGAGTTTTACAAATTGACTTGCCCTGCTGGTTCTGCATGACGCTAGCTTAAAGTTTTGACAGATTAAGTTTACAATTTTGTAGTCCATAGGGTAGACCATTTCTCAGTTGTGGGTGATTAAAAAAGGGACTGTTAGGGACAATTTATGCTTGACATTGTATGTGTTGTCACCAAAAGGTATCACCTTCTGAAACCAAAGAATTTCCCCAAGACATATTTTAAAAGATCACACTAAAAAGGAAAATAAATCCAAATATTCTCCACGTTTCCTGAAGTTTTACAAATATTAGCCTGGTTGGTTCTGAAGTCTACAGTGGAGGGTATCAGAGGGTTTTAGTCTATCAATGTTTACTCTTTCTATAGTATCCTATTACTGCAAAGTGACACATTGTGACTCCCCCACAAGAACAGGCTTGGGAAAATGTTGTGGTAAATGAAGAAATTGCTTGTGACAAGCAATTTCTTCATTTACCACAATATTTTCTACCACAAAAGGCCAAAAAATGTGAAATTTCATTGACTTGAAAAATTCATTTGCAAGTCTAAAACTTTGTTTTCTGGGAAAGGGTTAAAAAGTGAGAAAAATCATAATTCCAGCACCCCAGTTTTCTGCTACTTTCAAGGCAGATTCACTGTCTAAAGCTTTGACACTTTGTTGGCAACAGCTAGCTAGGTTAAAGTTTTGACAGATTAAGTTTACAATTTTGTAGTCCATAGGGTAAACCATTTCTCAATGGCTTATAATTAAAAAAAAACACTGTTATGCTACGGTCACAAATCACTAAATGCCACCGCCCGGCGTGATAACTGCCAGTTTTTGTACAAATTCGGCCGGTGGCAGCCCTGCGGCCGCCCTGCGGCAGGCAACATCGGCAGGCGGCAGTTGGCATTTAGGACGCCGCTAGGTGGCAGTTACAATTTTAACAAAAAGTTAAAATTCTAACTGCCACCGCCCGATTTTTTTCAATTTTGCAAGTCGCCCTGCCACCGGCCGGGTGCATTTCGAAGTCGCGCGGTGGCTGTCAAGTGGCAGGCAGGCCGCAGCGCGATTTTTACTCGGTATTGGTGCTTAAAGGTCTTCGAAAATCGTAACTGCCACTTTCCGTCACCCGGCCTGCCGCCGTTATGCCATTGACATGCCACCGTCCGAATTCTAAATATCTGCCGGTGGCAGGGCGGAGATCGAAAGGCAGCAGGGAGGCGGCAGGACGGCGATCTACCGAGTGCAGACTCGGACCCTGAATATAAATTAGGAAACATTCATCCGATACACAATATTACAGTCATGGCAGTTGTAGTAGCTCCAAGACTTAGAGATCTTCGAATCGCCGAATTAGGATGGCGACTCGGGAGAATCGAGCGCAGACAACAGTTGCTGTTGACTTTCCTACTGTTGGAAGAAGAACAGCGTACCGAACAGCAGCGGCATTTTCACAATTCCTACTGTAGGCTTTAGCTATTTTGAGAACAATGTTAACTTTTGAGAGCAGTCAAGATTTCAAATTCCTCGGAAACTAGCCTGCCACCGTCAGATCATCGGGCGGGCGCCGGGCGGTGGCATTTAGAACGCGCGATTGCCGGCCGGTGGCACGTGAAATATTGAAGGTCGCCCGGCGGTGGCAGTTTAAAGCTGACAGTGGCAGGCCTGCCACCTGCCTACCACCTGACTGCCACCGGCCGACATCCTGATGACGACACACGCACCTTGTACCTTTGAAACCGCCTGCCGCCGCGCGGGCCCCGTCAGGCGGCATTTTAGTGGCAGTTATTTATGACCACTCGCAGCGATTCGTAAAAAAATCGCCCGGTGGCATTCGAGTTTAGGAATTCGCCGAAGTAAAAAAATCGCGCGGTGGCAGTTTCACATTTAGTGATTTGTGACCGTAGCATTAGAGACAGGTTCTGCTTGACAGGTGTGTGTTGTCACAAAAAGGTGTTACCTTCTGAAACTGAAGAATATCCCCAAGACATAGTTCAAAAAGTCACACTAAAAAGCACAATAAAATAGAAATCTTTTCCACAAATTGCTGAGTTTTACAAATTGACTTGCCCTGCTGGTTCTGCATGACGCTAGCTTAAAGTTTTGACAGATTAAGTTTACAATTTTGTAGTCTTTTGGGTAAAAACATTTCCCAGTTGTTGATGATTAAGGTTTACGAACTGAGAATGAAATGTAGAGGCAGAGGCGAAATTTGAAAAGTGCCAGTAATTCCTAAACTGTGTTACATTTCCATTCCAAATACAAACATAAGCATTTTGTATGGTTTAGAATTTTGAATTAATGCATACTTATGGAAATATTTGACAAAAATATTCAAAATTACCTCCCTTGCATATGAATATAGAGTGAAATGATATTTTTATGCCCCCGATAGGGAGGCATCATAAATTTGACTTGTCCGTCCGTCCGTCTGTCTGTCCGTCCGTCCGTCCGTCATTCCGTCCAAAAACTTTAACATTGGCCATAACTTCCTTATTACTTAACATATTCGCTTCATACTTTACCACAACATTCCTTGGTACATTACCTTTCTGTAGGCACATACTTTGGTGACCTTGACCCCTGGATGACCTTGACCTTGAACATAGATTGGCCATAATTTAAAATCAAAGCGGTGTTGGGGGCATTGTCATCTTACAGTGACAGCTCTTGTTAAATTATATTCTTCTTGAAGCATAATCTTGAAATCCGGCATGGTGAATCAACTTATGTGAAGTGTATTTACAAGTATGTGTAATTTGATGCATTTCGTATGGCTAGAAAGTGGTGTTTTCATTCTCAGTTCGTTAACCTTAATAAGAATTACTAATACAAATGTAATACATGTCTATTGGGAGATTCTTTTTATAATATTTTTGATACAATACACACAATTATGGGACATGCCCTTCAATCATTTGCACCTCTTGTTTCCAGTTGCTTTCTGAAGTAATAATGTATTACCAAAAAGGCTTGCAAACACTCCTTTAAACCCATTATCAGACGGCAAACATTTGGACTGTTTGAATTTTAAAGGAGTTGCAGATGACAATTTCAAGTTGACAAAATTCCAAAAATCTTTTACTTTTGAGTTAGAAATAATTGGGCACAATGAAGAATTGCTTGTGACAATGTGTGGGAATGGGTTAATCGTTTCTGAAACAATGGCAATCTTTTACATGTCCTGGTGAAAAGTTTAGGAAAATGTTAAAGAAAAGATTCTTTGGTAACAAGCATTTTCTTGAATATATACCAATCTGTCAAAGAGTTGAAGTAATTTTGTTGTCTTGTATGTTAGTGGCAATTACATACTAATTGTCATTTTGGATTTTTTTTTATGAAACAATCAATCTACCTGTTGCAGAATTTCTGGGGAGAAAGATTTCAATGTAATGATGAACCTTTTCCCTAATTGAATTGCAAAATTTCAGACAAATCTGATTCCAAAGGCTTTTTCAGAAAGTAGAACAAAATAACTTTATATTAATAATTATTGTTAATTAATTTATTTAATATAGAAATTTCTCTGTGTTTACCGTTAAATCTTTCATTGACATGGTGAAAATGCTTGTGATTGACATTTTCTCCTTTTCTCTCATAAGTTGCTATATTGACATCTTGGGATTTCTTTAAACTGTGGCATGGTTTGGAATAGGTTAGCGAAACAATGGTATGTTTTGGTATAGGTTAAACAATCAAGATAGGTTTTTGTGAAACACATTACAAAGTTTTCAATTAAGTTTTCCTGTTAAGGACAGATCCTCCATTTATTTCCTACGGTAAGATTTTTTTTATTTTTTCTGTACTGATATCTAAATATATGAGAAGTAAAAAAATGACTTAAAAACTATAGGTCACCAAGCGAATTAAAAAGTTATTGGATTTCAAGGGAGACTACTCTTGTCTAAAATTGCAAAAATGGGGTGTCACTTAAATACCCACAAAAAAGGTGTTTGGAATGACTAGGATTACATAAATAAGTCTTTATTGTGTTCGATTTGTTTATTCTGTCTAAATGAGTATCAATTTGGGAAAATTTAGTGATGATTTTGAAATTTTTAGGAAAACATTCTTTCAAAAGTAGCTAAAATTGCTCTTATTTCGCAACGTTTCTGATAATAAAAAAATTTCCAGCGGTAACAATTTTTTCTTTTTTGGTATAGACATAGTGCTTGGTCATACCTACAAAAACAAAAAAAGAAAAATATATCAAACCAAACGTTTTTCTTAGTTGTAAGTAAAATTTGGGTTACTTTTTGCAGCTCTGTCCGAAATTGTTTCACTACTTTTTTCCATTTTCTTCCTTATTACAAGCTTTAGATAATAAAAAGTGTCATCTTTTGTGTCCATCTGAAGCGGACTAGCTCATAAAGACGCCATTTTGCTTTTGTTGAGCTCCGTTTCATATCGCTAACGCCACATGTTGAACGCGTAACAAAAAGCAAAATGTACCATCCGAGTACTATTACACTTTAATTGACCAAACAGAGAAAATTAAAAATAACCGAAAAGGGTCTTGCCATTTATCAACCAAACATTAACTAAGAGTAAAAAATACATTTGCTGAAAAAGGCCAATTATTGAAACAGCTTTATTTCGTTATTTAGGGTATGCGCAGTAAGTTGCGCAGTAACAACTGGAGGATCTGTCCTTAAATGAGACTGTAGGGGATTTGATATGTATTAGTGTCAGACAGTATAAGATGCACTCTTTTCTGGCAACAGCCACAAGGTTTTTGATGAAAACGGACCATATAAAACTTTGGAAACATTGAATATACAGGGCTGTCATTGACTGAATTGACCCAAGCAGGAGAAGCCCATGTTATAAGTATTAAACAGTGTATGATGTGTAACATATTTGTAACATATTAGAAATGTTCCAGAAACTTGGCTCTATTATAAATTCTGACCCATGGGGATTTTTCTAGTCCAGTGAATAGAATCAAGAAATTGGCTTCATTTAGATTTGTCTGATAGGTTTGGGATGGATTTTGGTAGGATCGTTACACTAATGAAGTAATCAAGATGGTTTGACAAAAAAATTAATGTGAAATGGAATGTCAAAAGATAGATTTTGGCACTCTAAATTTGTCTTATTAATTTTAAACACTATGTTGAGACAGTTGAAATGAGTACCAACAACTTATGGTTTAATTGACGATATATATTTCTTCTGCTACAATTAAGTGGCTAAAGATAAATTGCCCTTCACTAGAAATTTTGACCCAAGGGGATTTTCGAAGACTTCAGAAAAGAAAACAGACATTCTGTGTATTTCCATAGATTTGTCTGATTATTTTGGGATGGTATTAAGGGAAATTGGTATACTATTGAAGTAACCAAGATTGTTTGACTAACAAATGTGAAGACCTCTGTCAAAAGAGGACTTAGGTGATTATTGATCTAAGTTTGTCGTTGTCATTCCATGAAGAGGAATGTCACCCATCAATGGTTTGATATCGTGATCCTATGTGGGGGAGCAGCTGGAGGCTCGGTAAAGGTGTTGTGGTAGTACTGGTATGAGAAACGACAGGAATCCATGGTTAGGTGCTCCAGCCGCCACGATATGACCTTAGTATTTGAAAACAGCATAAAACCCCAATGAACTAAACTAATAATGTAGAGCTTACATATTGAATAATGAAGCTTAATTAGTTGTGTCAAAGATCCCAACACTAGTCTTACAGATTATCCATGTTCTGGAAACTTGGCTTTATAATGAATTCTGACCTTGGGGAATTTCTGAGTCCAGAATTATGAATCAAGTTGATGACTTTTTTTCTTTATTTGGTGATGTTGCAGATTTGTCTTATTGTATTGGGAATTGTGTTGTAGGATTGGTACGCTAATGAAGTATAGGGCAACAGAACTAACCTGGCATATATGCATACCATCGCTTTTCAATGAAAACCTTGTAACTACAGCTTGTTTAAAGCTGTGGTTATAAGGTTTTTGTTGAAAGGCAACAGTATGTAATGGCTCGACTTTGACAAATGTTTTCTTAACCCTTTCCCAAACAAGACCGGTTTTTGACATCCCTAGAGGAGAGAGGATCAGAAAACATAGCAAGAAAAGATGATTGTCAGCATTTTCATCTTTTCCTTCTAGGTTTTCTGTGCTTAATTGTACTCAAATTCTGTGATTTTCAACATCAATTTTGAATGTCTGCAGCAGCTCTTAAATATGATTACTGTACATTTTTGGCATTTGGGAAAGGGTTAAGAGATTTCTAACAGACTTTGTTGACATAGATTAAGTTGTCCCGTGTAATTAGCTCACCTGAGCACAAAGTGCTCAAGGTGAGCTATTGTGATCGCTTTTTGTCCGTCGTCCGTCTGTCCGTCTGTATGTCCGTCCGTCCGTACGTCCGTCCGTCCGTCCGTCCGTCTGTCAACAATTTGGTGTTTACACTCTAGCATCTACAAATATAAGCTAATCTTAACCAAACTTGGTCAAAACATGTATAACTATGAGCTCTCGGATGAGTTCGAATTTGGGTCAGATCGGACCAGAAAGTCCGGAGTTATCTGCCCTTGAATGTAAAAAATAGCTACTTTTGACATTGTTTACACTCTAGCATCTACAAATATTGACCAATCAATACAAAAGTTATACACAATATTGGAGACCATAAGATCTCAGATGAGTTCGATTTTGGGTCAGATTGGACGAGAAAGTCAGGAGTTATCTTCCCTTGGATTTGACAAAATTGTCGTTTTTGACTGTTTTCGACTTTGTTTACACTATAGCATCTACAATTATTAACCAATCAAGACAAAACTTTAACACAATGTTAGTGACCATAAGATCTGAAATGAGTTCGATTTTGGGTGAGATCGGACCAGAAAGTCAGGAGTTATCTGCCCTTGAATGTAAAAAATAGCTACTTTTGACATTGTTTACACTCTAGCATCTACAAATATTGACCAATCAATACAAAAGTTGGACACAATGTTGGTGACCATAAGATCTGGCATGAGTTTGATTTTTGGTTTGATTGGACCAGAAAGTCATGAGTTATCTGCCCTTGAATTGGACAAAATTGTTGTTTTTGACCGTTTTCATTTTTGTTTACACTATAGCATCTACAGTTATTGACCAGGGTTTTCCATGACGCACAAATCATGCGTCATTGTCGCAATTTCAAAACAAATGACCCCCTAGAAATTTACTTGAGGGACATAAATGACGCAATTTTAAGATCAAGATTTTCTTTTGATACTTGAGTACAAGGGCATTTGACCCACAAAATAGTAGAAAGTACCCTTAACTTTGAAGGCAAGGGGGTCACAATGACCCCCAAATTCTCATGCTCAGGGAAAACCCTGATTGACCAATCAAGACAAAACTTTAACACAATATTAGTGACCATAAGATCTGGGATAAGTTCGATTTTGGGTCAGATCGGACCAGAAAGTCAGAAGTTATCTGCCCTTGAATGAAAAAAAGCTACTTTTGACATTGTTTACACTCTGGCATAGATCAACAAAATAAATATTGACCAATCTATACAAAAATTGGACAAAATGTTGGTGAACTTATATTAGATTTCGGATGAGGTTTTTTTTTGGTTTGATCGGACCAGAATGTCCTGAGTTATCTGCCCTTGAATTTGACAAAATTGCTGTTTTCGCCTTTGTTTTTACTCTAACAACCACAAAATTAATGGTGATCAATCAAGACAAAACTTTGATATTGGATATAATGGTTAATCACCATAAGATCATGGATGAGTTTGAACTTCAGCACAATTAGACAAGCAGTTGCTGAGTTATCTGCCCTTGAAATGGACAAAATTCTCATTTGTGACTTTGTTTTCACTCTTTCCAACCAGATATATTAACCTATAAAGACGAAACAGGGACATAATGTTGATGATCATAAGTTTGTTTTCAGTCTTAATGTCACAAATATTAATTGATTCAAACATAACTGTGGATCATATCATCTTGCTTCAGGTGAGTGATATAGGACCATCATGGTCCTCTTGTTTTGGTTTGCTATAACCAAGATTGGTAGATCAATTGTGTTTTGCAGAAAAGTGTTCTTGAGTTACAATCAGTTTAAACCCCTATGCTCTTTGTACTCATTTGAAAAAAAAAAATGTTATCACATCATTACAAACAACGGAGCATTTGAGTTTGTAATAATAATATGTTGCATATTCTTTCGTACCTACGGAAAACCATGGAACTGGTGCCTACGGAGGAAGATTTGTGCAATGTTTTGCTAATCTATTTTTTTGTTCCAACAACTTTGCTTCATAATGAATTCTGACCCAAAGGGGAATGCCGTGTCCAGTAAAATATGAACCAAGTTGTTGGCTGTATATCCATATTTTGGTGATATATTAGATTTGCAATGATGTCTCTGATTGCTCAGACAATGGTATTGTTGGGAAGTTTGGTGCGCTAATGAAGTAATCAATGGTTTGACCAACAAATTGAGGCAGAAATGGGTTCTCTTTTTTTTTCAGATCAGTCAAAAACCCTATTATGTTTGTACTCTTTTCAATTGTCTCAATGAGACAATTAAAATAAGTACCAACAAAATAGGACTTTTATAAATATTTATTCTAAGTAATTCAAAAATAAAACTTACATTTATGCCTAATTTGTCTTTCAAAAGCTAATCTTGGCTCCATAAATAGAAATGTTCTAGGAATTTGGCTATGTCATAAATTCTTGTCGCCCATGGGTATTTCTAAGTAGTCCAGTGAATGTATTTCTATATTTTGTGATACAACAGATTTTGTCTGATTGAATAAGGAAAGGAGAGTTTGTATAGCTCACGATAAATGACCAGGCAGATCATTTCTAGCTATTATCTCATTACCACACAATGACTCTTTGACTCCCTACAAGATAATAGCTTCGGAAAAGATTGTGGAAAATGTAGAAATTGCTTGTGACAAGCAATTTCTTTATTTTCCACATTTTTTTCATACACAGAAATTAAGACCAAAATCTATATTAAAGCTCCATTCACTTGATATTATCTTTTGCAACATCTATGAATTTGGATCAATCTATTTTTTTGCCGTTTGGTAATGGGTTAAGCTAGAGATGCTCTGCCGGGTCATTTATTGTGAGCTATACACAAATGAAGTTTTAAATCAAGAATTACAGTTGTCGCCACATCGTATGGCACAATGTTTATGTTTTGTTCAAATGTAATTGAACGTTAAAGAAAACATAAACACGTGCCATACGATGTGGCGGCAACTGTAGATTATTTTACCAATCACAAGATCATATTTTCCTTTGATCCATTTACTAATTAATCCTTTTCCCAACTAGTGAAATTATGACATGTCCAAATATATTGGTAATAGCAGGGCTTTTCTTCCTTCAATAACAGAGGCCGAAATTCGGCGTCTTCCCAATTGGAATTTATGGCTCCTTTTTCCCAATTTCAAAGTAAGAATTTCCCAATTTTCCAAACTAAAATTAAAAAAAAATGAAAATAGATAATGATCAATTACATACTGGCAATTATAGTCACAAATAAGCAGTGTGTGATTCTATAATTAAGTTATTCTGGTTAAAAAGTGTTGTTTAAGTAGATTTATTTACATTTGAACATTTTATTCTCCTTTGTTTTCTTTTTCCCAATTTGACCAAAATTGCGTTAAAAATTTCCCAAAATGACTGACCAGGGCCCCTTCCTAATTTCTGGAAGAAAAACCCTGTAATAGAATAGATTAGTCTGATTGGATAGGGATTGTATAATAGGAGAGTTGGTATAGTTCATGATAAATGACCTGGCAGAGCATCTGTAGCTATTAGCTAGAGAAGCTCTGCCAGGTCATTCATTGTGAGCTATCACACAAATGAAGTTTTAAATCAAGAATTAGATTATTTAACAAAATCACAAGTTCATCTTTTCCTTTGATCTTTTTACTAATTAACCCTTTTCCCCAAATAGTGAAATTATGGACTGTCCAAATATAATTTGGTAATAGAATAGATTTTTCTGATTGTATATGGGAGGTTTGGTAGGCTAATGAAATAATCAAGATTGTTTGACTAATCATGATATTATCTTTTCCGTTTCATCTTTTGCTCTCTTTTATCTATTTACTAATTAACCCTTTCCCAAACGACATAATTTTTAGTGGTCCAATTTGAAAGCATCTTCAAACAACAAAATAGATGCTGATAAGGATAAGATTTTTGTAAAATATTGCACAGAAAATATTGAGGCAAAAGGAGAAACTGCTGGTTATCAGCAGTTTCTTCTTTTGTCTCAATGTTTTCCAAAGTCTTACCAATAAGGGACGTCAAAACCAAGTCTTGTTTGGGAAAGGGTTAACCCTTTTACAAATATTGAAAATTGAAATTATAGACTATGAGACAGATCCAATTTGAAAGCAGTTGCAGACCATGAAATAAGTGATCATGCCAATAGTAGAAAATGCATGTAATATAATTATATGTTATAGAAATCAATGCTTCTTTTCTCTCAATATTTTCCCACTATTTCAACTAAGTATGTTAAAACCAGGTCTTGTTGAGGGTTGATTAGATCTAGGTTGCTTTCAGTTTCAAGGAACCAGTTTTGTATCTAGATCTCTATTTTCACTCTCTAAGGACATTTGCAATCGGAAACACTTAGCAATTTAAAATTTGTGTGATTAATTAATTACCTCCCTTTATGATTTTATTTTCAGGAGACCAGCTATTTCAATGACGATGACCAGATCATTATATACAATCGTGTACCAAAGACAGGCAGTACTTCGTTTGCGGGGATTGCCTATGAGTTGTGTTCGAGAAACAAGTTCCATGTACTTCACGTCAACATCACCAAAAACATGCATACTCTAAACATTCAAGATCAGGTAAAATCGTAACATTTTTTTCGAACGACTGAAACTTAGACTTGCTTAAAACTTTTGAAATTGTCTCCCACCAATGGTTTGATAACCGTTGACTTATGTGGGCGAGTTACTGGAGGCTCGGTTAAGATTCTGTGGTAGTATTTTTATAAGAAATGAAAGAAATCCATGGGTAGGTGCTCCAACTACGTGATATGACCATAAGTGTTAACCCTTTCCCAAACGACAAAATTTTAGAGTGATCCACTTCGAAAACTGCCATAAATGACGAAATTGATGTTATTAAAGATAGGATTTGTGTAAAATTTGGCTAAGAAAATATTGAGACAAAAGGAGAAACTGCTGGTTATCAGCAGTTTCTTCTTTTGTTTCAATATTTTCCCAAGCCTTTTCTAATAGGGATGTCAAAATCAGGTCTTGTTTGGGAAAGGGTTAAACCCAATCAAACAGCCAATTTAAATAATCGAAAAATGCTCAATATAACTACTGTTAATAAAATTGGAGTTTGTGTAAATTATAGAGTAGAAAATACAAATACTCGGGTAAAAGGAGAAAATAACCAGCATTTTCTTCTTTTGCCTTACTTAGTTTTCCAAACCTCCTAATTGCTGCAAATGTCAAAACCAGTATTTATTTTGAAAAGAATTAATTTAGTGAAAAAAATATTCAAGGGTTCACAATAGGGAAAGAATGTCATTATGTGGGTGATAATAACTTGCTAAAGTGTTTCTGAGTATCAACCTATTGAAATGTTTCTGCAAAGTGTCCACTTAAAAATTATAGGGATGATAGAGACTTAAGCTTGTTAATTTAGGCGTCGAATGTGGGTGCAGTCTGAGCTTGAACAATACTACTGTTAGATGACTTATCACATTGACTCAGGTCAAAGAGAAAGGTATCAAATGTGGTTTCAAAGCTTTCACTTTACGATGAGTACCAGCTTAAAAAGAAATGGAAATGGTAGCAGATCAAACAAATACTTATCATCTTGAATTGAAAGGCCTAAACGAACTTGATGACAATAATTATTCTTTCCCTTATTACAGATTCATTAAGATTAAATTTGCTATTGTCTTCTGCAATACCTTTGAATTTGGACAGGTCTAAGTACAGTCAACTAATTAGCCTAGTTTAAGCACTAGTTATCTAGCTAAACTCACAAATCTTGCTCTCAGAATTCATTGAGAGGGGAAACAAGCATTGAAAAAAAATAACGATGTAGGAAAGTGTTTTGTAGGGTAACTGTAGCTGATGATTAGAGAAACAGGTGCATGTGCTATATATGTCACCATGCTCTAATTTATTTTGCAACAAAAATGCAACAGGTTATATTTGAGATCGCCGATGTACCTTTTCACTATATGTACTGGGAAAAGGTTATAATACTCAGTACCAACAATGAAGAATGCTGGTTCGATCCCCTGCTTCTCCAGTCATTTAGATGAGACTTTAAACCGAGGTCCCGTCTCCATATGACCTTAGCTGTTGAATGGGACATAAAACTCCATAAAATCCAATCCAATCCTGATGGAAAAGACTTTCGGAAAACATGGAGACAAAAGAATAAAATGCTGCTAACCAGCATTTTCCTCCATTGCATTAATTTTTTCTGTGTTCAAAATCCTGTCCTTATCAACATCCTTTTGTCATCTGCAGCATGTTTCAAATTGTACCTGTCTGGAAAAATTGCTGTTGGAGAAATAGTTAAATGCTTGAAATATGAAATCTGCTATTACAAATGACATAAAGTGACAAATATTTTATTGTTTGGTGAAATTGTTGCTGACATAAAATGGCAATATTTCTTTAAGACTGTTTTACCTCTGTGGAAATGGGGGCCTTACATTGTGATATATTGGTTTATCTTTACCTTCAGTGAAAATAGATCCTTTTTCAGATGATAAAATTCTGGGATGGCCCAAAATTCTTAAAACCTAGTGTTAAAAACAGATCTAGCTTCTTGTATGTTATGGCTGAGAAAACATTGAAAGGGAGAAATTATTGTTCTTCCTTTCTTTCAAGAGTTTGAAAAAAACAGGGATTGTTTTAGGTTCAGATGGGTTAAATGCTTAAAAATAGGATCAACAATTGTAGATGGCATAAACTGACAATTATCATAATTGTTTGTTGAAATTTGTTGCTGACATAAAATGACAATATTTGTTTTTGTCTGTTTACCTACTGTTAGAAAATACTAAGAAAATGATAATAAAATCATTCAGATATCAAAACTCCAATTGCAGATGACATAAAACAACAATTAATTTATTGTTTGTTGAATTCTGGCCGACATGAAATAACAATATTGCTATTTTGTCTGTTTGGCTTCTGATGAAATGGGGACCTTATATTGATTTATTATATACTTTAATATTGTTCCTATGTAGTTGAACGGGAGGAAAGTATGCAATATTTTTTGATATTGCATTCTTTGATATTGCACGGGAACTTTAACATGCGCAGTCGCCAAGGCCGGAACTATAATTCCAGGCATCTCTCCCGCTTCACAACTTCAAGCCTGATAATTCACACATACATCCATTCTGTCCATTACAAACGCTTAGAGAGCTCCACAAAATGTTAATGTTAATAAATATTTTAAATTTTCTTTCAAAATATCACAGACATTGACTCTGAAGTAAATCAACTCTGATTGCAAATATGCGAAATTAACAGATTTCAACAAATGAAAATATACAAAACGGCAAATGTAAATATTTTTAGGAAGATTGATACCAAAAAACTGTAACAAATATCTCAAATACAATACCGTTTACGACGATTCCAGTCCGAGTCAAAAATAATGGCTGCAGCCATTCAAAGCCTACTTTGCCAAAAGAACTTGTCCGACACAATATATTTCCATATAAATGCAATAACCTATAATATTGCTTCCAACTGCTTTAGCTTATACAAGACAACACAATTTGGTGTTACAAAAGATAGGGTTTGTATGTAATATAGAAAATATAAAGGCAAAAGGATTAAATCAGCATTTTCTTCATTTGCCTAAATGTTTTCCCAATCTTTTTCTTATAGGGACTTCAAGGGGTGGAAGCTAGTCACTTGATTGACCTGAACCAGTCTATTTTCCGAAGTTACTTAAGAATTACATAATAATTTCATCAGTTTGGCCGAGACATATGTCTCGTCCAATCTCATGGTTTGTTATGTAATTTATACATTAGATAATCAATTTAGAAATATTTGTGAATACAGTCCTTGGTCTTGTTTAGGAAAGTAATAATGTTTTGTGTCAATGCTATTCATTACAGATGTATCTCATACAAAATATGACTGAATGGGAAGAAAAAAAACCAGCCATGTATCATGGACATTTTTACTTCATCGACTTCTCAAGGTTAGTCAAGTCCCTGTAACTGTCTGTCCATCTGTCTGTTCATTTGTCTGTCTGTCTATCTGATAGTTATTTCATGTGTGCATAACTCCTCTCACAGTTTCATATCTAAGTTGATCAAACTTGCCACAATGAATCTCAGGGGTGTACTCAGGACATTTTAAATGTTGAAGCCAAAGGCATTTGGTTGAGTGCCATCAAATAGGCTGAAGGAGACTGGGAGCGTCAGAGGGAACAGTGGCCTTTATCTTAACCCATAACCCTACTGTGACGCTTATTGACATCCCACAAGATAAAGACTTAGGAAAACATTGTAGAAAATGGAGAAATTGCTTGTGACAAGCAATTTCTTCATTTCCTACAATGTTTTCTACCCGAAAAGACCAAAAAATATAAAATTATATTCACTTGAAATCTGCATCATCTTTGAATTTGGAACAGTCCAAAATTTTGCTGTCTGCTAATGGTTTAATTTGTATTCTTTTGGTTTGGTGCCACTAAAATACAAAAAGACCTAGGGCCTGTATCATCGATGATTTTATATCAAATTTTATGCAAAAAGACCAGAAAGATGATGATCCACCTACCCTGTTTGTCAATCTGCATATCGATGGCTCACCTCGAAACGGTTGTAACTGCCTATAAACATATAGGGATGTACAACAGTTTCGCGCTGAGCCATCAATATCTCTATCTTAATTTCTCTACTAAATGTGTTTTTGTCAGTCTCATAATTGTGGGTATCTTCTGTCTCTTCTGTCTTTGTCTTTTTCACTAAAATTCTGGTCATTTGGTATTTTAGTTGAAAACAGTTTAATCTGTGCAACTAGATCTCTCTGAAGCCAGATTTGCAGTACAATTAGCTAGACAAAAAACACTTAACCCTTTACCAAATGACAGAATTTTAGGGTGATCCACTTCAAAAACTGCCACAAAAGACAAAATTGACGTTATTAAGATAAGATTTGTACAAAGTATGGCACAGAAAATATTGAGACAAAAGGAGAAACTGCTGGTTATCAGCAGTTTCTTCTTTTGTTTCAATGTTTTCTCAAGCCTTTTCTATCAGGGACGTCAAAACCAGGTCTTGTTTGGGAAAGGGTTAATTAATGAAGCTTTATTGCATTCTCAAATTACAAGAGATTCTTCAGTGATTACATGATCATTTTGGGATTAATATTAATTAATCTTACTGTTAAGAAATTAGGAATTTTGTTAAAATTTTGGAAAATAATGTCATTAAAGTTTTAAGTTGCGAAATTGAAAATCTTCACCATATTGTTAAGTTAACCCTTTCCTAAATGATTAACTTGTCTGGTTGTTATACCCCCCACAACAAAGTTATGGGGGGGTATACTGGATTCAGGTTGTCCGTCCGTCCGTGGACATAATTTTGTGTCCTCTTCTCCTCCCACAGTTTTTGACCGATTTTGCTGAAATTTTAGCAGGTTGTTTCCTATCATATGAAGTTGTGCACCTGCAATTTTCATCTTGATCCAGGCAGTAGTTTTAGAGTTATGCCACTTTGAACTTTAGCACTTTTTCAGTGACAACGCGCTAGTGGGGGGTATTTGTCCGCTTTGCGACAGTTCTAGTTCAATTTGAGAGCTGCTGCAGATTCAAAATGGCTGGTGATAAAGTTTTTATTTATTGATGTAGACAACATTGAGGCAAAAGGAGAAAATTCTGGTTACCATGCAATGTTTTTCTGTCAAGGACGTGAAAAGAATGTCTTATTTGGGAAAGGATTATGAATGGTTTAGATTCACAATTTCATTGAAAGTTAAGACAGAATAGATTGGTTTATAGCATGTTCTTATTTTCTCTCAATGTTTTACAATTCAATCTCAATCAGTGACATCAGAGGCAGACATTGGAAAAATCTTAATGGATAATCTCGGTCTCTGCATTTATAAAAACATAACGACCAATTTTACAATTTTTGGATTCCCATCAACATGCAATATGTAACCTTTTCAAAAGTCTGTTTTTTACTATCTAAAAAGTTTTATTAAAATCCCTCGTGATTTAATAATCAACTATTTCTAGCACTTGTGAGTGTAGAAAATTTGATATTTGATGACTAGTTCATTTCTGTCTTCAAAATTACAAGTATGAAAATAGTAATACAAAGTCCATATGATCAAAAAAATTAGTGGCAGAAGATGAAGTTGAAAATGTGAAATTTTCTATCCAATCATCTATAATGTAATTTTCATGCACAATAAAAACAAGGTGAAGCCTATTCAAGATCATGCTAAAAGGGGCTTATATGGCATTGAAAAGAAAAGTGAAAAATATTGATAACCAACATTTTCTCCTTTTCTGTCTAACAATTTTTTAGCTCGACTTTTCGAAGAAAATGAGAGCGTATACTGTCACCCGGGCGTCGGCGTCGGCGTTGCAACAAAGGTTAAAGTTTAAGGTTAAAGTTTTTTTCAAAAATCAATGACTTCCATACTATCAAAGGGATTCAACCCAAACTTGGAATACTTATTCACCATCACACCCTCTACCTTACTACAAGGGCCCATGACCCTGGCTCCACTATATTTGGAGTTATGCCCCTTTATACTAAGCAACTTAGAAAGTCGAGTGCGCTGTCTTCGGACAGCTCTTGTTACATTTATTTAATCATCTTAGATCTACACCATCTTCTAACCTGGGCTGTGGCCATGTGGTAGGGCATTTAACTGTCAATCGTTGGGTTCCTGGGTTTGATCCCTAGTCATGGTGAATATATTTTTTGACATTTGTCTCCCGTCTCAATATGACTGACAAATCGTTTTAAATGGCATTAATTCTTGTTCCAATCTTTTTGTGCCAATAGTCAGTGATAATGTGGGAGAAATTTCTGTCCTACATTTTCTTATTTGATCAAGAATTCCCTTTTGAATCGGGAATATCGAGGTTTTCATTGAAAAGCGATGATACATTGCTCATGTCTTTTGACTGTCTGAAATTTGGTGTTCACTGATACATGTGCTTTAAGGTAGAATACCCGTAATTTGGCCATTTTGAGATTAACCTATTACAAAATGGCAAAATTTAAGACTGCTCCAAATTCAAAGATGTTGCAAACAACAATTTCAAGTGAATGAATTTTAAAAAAGGTTGGTCATTTTGGGTAGAAAACATTGTGGGAAATGAAGAAATTGCTTGTTGCAAGCAATTTCTTCTTTTTCCATTAAGTTTTCCAAAGCCATTAATTTGTAGGGAGTCAAAAAGCGTCACTGTGTGGTAATGGGTTAATAGAATATCAGCTTTTTTCGAGTGATGTCGGTACTACATATTCGAACATATTTGGGCGTGGTCGTAAACATTTGGCGGTGGAAAGTTCCACCGCCGAATGTTTCGATGTTGCCCAAATAATTTCTGATGTCGCCCGAATCTCATTAGGGGTAGACAACCTTAAGAAATTTAGCCATTTCTCATACAAGACCTGGTTCTTACGTCCCAAATATACTCCCCGTCATAAGAAAGTAGCCACTTATCTAATGCAAATTATTGGCAATCTTGGGATTATACATAAACGTATCGAAATAAATACAAATCATTGCAACAGGGCAAGTAAAATGCTTTCATGAAAGTATTGAAAACAGTCAATTACTCCCATTAGCTATGGTAGCTTGATGGTAGTTCCAGGAAATCAGTAACTGATACGGAATACACTTCTGAAATTCAAGGCCATATATAGGGCTAGGAAAGGGACAAAAGTGAATAAGAACATGTGTTTATGATACGCTTTTTTTCGAAATGCTTAGTGACTAATACATGATTTTCATTACACCCAAGACCCTTTCCAAAATGGCGGTTTCCGGTTTTAGCCCAACCAACCCACAATTTCCTTTCAAAAGCCCTATTTATTGAAATTTTGTTTCCATTTGGTCTTTAGAAAGTTCCTAACTCGGAAAATGTTTCCCTTCACTTTACTCGCCAATCACTTCCGGTTATTACCAAACTAATATTGAAATACGCCATACCGATAGTGATGAATTTTCATAGATCTCTAGCAATTCAACAGATTGGTATTCTGTTAAATTAAAATGGGACTTTTGTTTGTGTTTTAACAGCGTCAATTTATGCAGAAAATGACAGCTGTAAGTAAACAAAACTGAACTTTGTATCCTAAAATACCGTTTTGAACCCATATTACAACTAAACATCTTTCCGGACATTTTGAAAGCATTTAACCATTGAGGTGTGAAAAGGAACCCTTGGGAATACATATGAATGTGTAAAAACAAAAAACACAAAGAATTGTAGAAAATGTGGCTATTTGAAAAGTGGCTACTTTCTTATGACGGTGAGTATAGTTGCGTCATCAACTGATAATAACTTCAAGATATTTCTGTCTTCCACATGGTTATTTGATCAAGAATTCCCAATGGATTTGAGAATATATTGCTCGTGTCTTTTAGGTGTCGGAAATTTAATATTCCTTGATACATGTGCTTAATTCTTCAAGTAATGCTGTAAATTTAATATTCAAGATAATTTCACACATTGTCATGCATTTACCCTTTCTCACTTCACTTCACTTCACTATTCTGTTTTGATTATCCAGGCCGTTGATTAGTCCTCTACAGAGGGTGGGGCCTGGCTGCCCAAACACAATCTGAGTCTATATTCCAAATTTGACCGTCAAGGGGTTTTTATTCTAAAACTACATTAATTTTGTCAATTCTACTGCCTCGCGGTCTCTCTTCACCACCTCTTCCCATGTCAGTTTTGGTCTCCCGCATCCTCTGTGAATAGTATCTTGGTCATACCATGGCAACTGAAGCACCTTACCATAGTTACCTGTCATTTCTCAAACCATTATTTAACCCTTTCCCAAACAAGACCTGGTTTTGAAGTCCTCAATAGAATAGGCTTGGGAAAACATTGAAACAAAAGAAGAAACTGCTGATACCCAGCAGTTTCTCCTTTTGTCTCAATATTTTCTTGCCATATTTTACACAAATCCTATCTTTAATAACATCTATTTTCTCATTTTGAAGTGGATCACCCTAAAATTTTGTCATTTGGGAAAGGGTTAAACACAATATCCTTACAGAGCCTTCAGCTGCACATTTGACGACATAGCCATAGATAGTAAAGGGAGAGTTCTACAAAAGAATTTCTATAGAACTAATGACCTTTTATTCTAAAAACCCTTTCCCAAACAAGACTTGGTTTTTAGGTCATGTATACAATATGATTGGAAAATTATTTTGGCTACAGAAGAAAAAAAAAACAACTGATGATAAGCATTTTCAAAGAAAGATTTAAAGGCCTGGTCCCACTGCACTTTCGGATGCAAAGAGGATACAAAACGTACAAAAAATCTTGCTTTCCGTTAGACGTCTCTTTCCATCCGTTGGAAGTCCGATGTGTACTTATTGCATACATTTTATCCAACGGGCATCCATCAACCGTAATTTCATCCGCGCAAGAAGTTTTGAGCTGCCCAAAACTTTTAGAACGGATGAATCTTCCGTCGTGTACGATATAAACCCGTAATATATACGAGCAACAGACGTTCTATGTTCTATATCAGTCCGCTGTATCCTTTCTTCATCCTATAGGCATCCTTGAAACTCAAATCAACCGAAACTGAAAAGGGATTGATAGGGGAACGATAAGGCACTTGGAACGTTAGCAGCACGGAAATAGAAAGGATGTAAGCATATGCATCGCATATATGAAGTATACAAATGGTAAAAAGAGTTTTTATCTGGGATGTATTCCGTATATTTAGCTGACATCCGCTCCAATCCGCCAGGCTTCCCACGAATATCCGTTTAACATCCCCGCTATAAACTACTGACGTGCTCTCTTTTCCGTTATATTTTCGCCATTTTCTAAAGCGATTTGCATACGTTTTTGTTAATCGGCCAGTGGGACCGGGCCTTAAATTTTGTGCTTTGACAGTAAAAATGACAAAGAGAGTCTGCACACATGTTCGAAAATAAGGATTGTGTAACCTTTCCCACATGACCAAATTTGGACCTGTTCATATTCAGAGGTGTGGCAGACGATATGATTAATCTAAATAAGGATTCCCTTTCAAAGAAAATATTGAAGAAAAGGGAGAAAATGCTGATAATCAGCATTTTCTTCCTATTGTTCATTTTTTTCCTATCAAAGAAATATTTTCCAAAGTTTTTCCAAAGCTGTAATGTAACATCTAGGTGCATCAAAAAAGCATCAATATCGTTTAAAGAATTGTCAATCTGGGAAATGGTTAATGACCTTTTATCGCTAAATACTGTAATTTTGTCCAAATTAGATGGTTCCCGGAGAATTTCTGATACATAACAGATGATTTTATGTTCGGAAAAGTAAACAAATGGTCGGATATTCAACAAGATAATAGTTCCCTCGAGGCCAGTTTTCCTGGTTAAATATGGGAAGATATGTGGAAATATTCTGAATACATTTATAATATGAGGAATTTCTTAAACATTTCCCAAACAGCAAAATTTTAGACCATCCCAATTTGAAAGCTGCTACAGATGACAACGGGATGTTGACAAAGATAGGAGTTGTGTATCATGTAGAACAGAAAATATTGTGGCAAAAAGAGAAAATATTGATTATCAGCATTGTTTTGGAAAGGATTAACAGACTTGTTAGCTCCACTGGCCGAAGGCCAGCGGGGCTTATGTCATGGCCCTGTGTCCGTCGTGCGTCCGTGCGTGCGTCCGTCCGTGCGTAAAC
The DNA here is from genome assembly GCA_963680895.1 of Fragum sueziense. Lineage (NCBI taxonomy): Eukaryota > Metazoa > Mollusca > Bivalvia > Cardiida > Cardiidae > Fragum > Fragum sueziense. Next base: position 58,765 of record CAVMGG010000129.1, read on the forward strand.
AATTTTCAAACATCTTCTTCTCCAAAACTACTGGACCAATTTCAACCAAACTTCACCAGAATCATTCTCGTATGAATCTCTATTAAATTTCTTCAAAGAAATAAAATCCGTGCAGAACTTGAATTTTAATTAATTTAAGTTTAAATTTTCAAAAAAAATCTTTAAAAATTCTTCTTCTCCAAAATTACTGGACCAATTTCAACCAAACTTCACAGAAATCTTCCTTGCATGAATCTCTACCAAATTCCTTCAAAAAATTAAAATCCGCGCAGAACTTGAATTTTAATTAATTTAATTGATTTAAATTTTCGAAAAATCTTTAAAAATTCTTCTTCTCCAAAACTACTGGACCAATTTCAACCAAACTTCACACGAATCATCCTTGCATGAATCTCTACCAAATTCTTTCAAAAGAATAAAATCTATGCAGAACTTGAATTTTAATTAATTTAATTGAATTGAATTTTCGAAAAATCTTTAAAAAATCTTCTTCTCCAAAACTACTGGACCAATTGCAACCAAACTTCGCAGAAATCTTCCTTGCATGAATCTCTACTAAATTCCTTTAAAAGAATAAAATTCGTGGAGAACTTGAATTTTAGATAATTTAATTGATTTGAATTTTCGAAAAATCTTTAAAAAAATTCTTCTCCGAAACAACTGGACTAATTGCAACCAAACTTTACAGAAATGTTCCTTGCATTAATCTCTTCATAATTCCTTCAAAAAAATAAATTCTATGTAGAATTTAAATTTTAATTTATTTAGTTAAATTAAATTTTCGAAAAATCTTTAAAAATTCTTCTTCTCCAAAACTAATGGACCAATTTCAACCAAACTTTACAGAAATGATCGAAAAATTTTCGAAAAATCTTTTTTTCCTACTGGACCAATTTTAACCAAACTTCACACGAATCTTCCTTGCATTTATCTCCTCTAAATTCCTTAAAAAATAATTTCCGTGTAGAACCTGAATTTAAATAAAATTTAATTAAATTGAATTTTCGAAAAATTGTTAAACAATATTCTTCTCCAAAACTACAGGACCAATTTTAACCAAACTTCACAAGAATCTTCCTTGCATGAATCTCTTCCAAATTCCTTCATGATCGGACGAAAAGCTTGCCGTTGTGAGCTAGGCTTTTTTTGCTATATGAAACAGTGTAATTTTAAGAAAATTTTAAAAACATTTCTGCTCCTTAATCACATATTTGATTTCATTCTGGTGTAGCATGAATCTTCTTTGAATAGACCTCTATTGTATTCCTTCAAGAAGTTCGTAGTCTAAATGTCTAAAAGCCAGTGGAGCGATACAGGGCCATCTTGGCCCTCTTGTGTTAGCTATTTAAGGGGGAATGCTCCAGTTTCCTTAAAGGGACATTTCATTCCAATTTCAATTTTTAGCTCCACTGGCCGAAGGCCAGCGGGGCTTATGTCATGGCCCTGTGTCTGTCGTGCGTGCGTGCGTGCGTGCGTGCGTCCGTGCGTAAACAATTTTCAAACATCTTCTTCTCCAAAACTACTGGACCAATTTCAACCAAACTTCACACGAAGCATCCCTGCATGAATCTCTACCAAATTCCTTCAAAAGAATAAAATCTGTGCAGAACTTGAATTTTCATTAATTTAATTGAATTAATTTTTGAAAAATCTTTAAAAATTCTTCTTCTCCAAAACTACTGGACCAATTTCAACCAAACTTCACAGAAATCTTCCTTGTATGAATCTCTTCTTAATTCCTTCAAAAAGATAAATTCTGTGTATAACTTCAATTTTAATTAATTTAATTGAATTAAATTTTCGAAAAATCTTTAAAAATTCTTCTTCTCTAAAACTACAGGACCAATTTCAACCAAACTTCACAGAAATTATCCTTGCATGAATCTCTACCAAATTCCTTCAAAAGAATAAATTCTGTGTATAACTTGAATTTTAATTAATTTAATTGAATTAAATTTTCGAAAAATCTTTAAAAATTCTTCTTCTCCAAAACTACTGGACCAATTTCAACCAAACTTCATAGAAATCATCCCTGCATGAATCTCTACCAATTTCCTTCAAAAGTTTAAAATCGGCGCAGAACTTGAATTTTAATTAATTCAATTGATTTAACTTTTCGAAAAATCTTTAAAAAAATTTCTTCCTCAAAACTACAGGACCAATTTTAACCAAACTTTACAGAAATGTTCCTTACACGAATCTTCTTAATTCCTTCAAAAAAATAAATTCTGTGTAAAACTTAAATTTTGATCAATTAAATTAGAATTTTTAGCTCACCTGAGCACGAAGTGCTCAAGGTGAGCTATTGTGGTCGCTTTTTGTCCGTCGGCGTCTGTCCGTCCGTCCGTCCGTCCGTCTGTCTGTCCGTCCGTCCGTCTGTCCACAATTTGTTGTTACCACTCTAGCACCTACAAATATTGACCAATCTTGACCAAACTTGGTCAAAACATGTATGACCATAAGTTCTCGGATGAGTTCGATTTTGAGTCAGATCGGATCAGGAAGTCCAGAGTTATGCGCCCTTGAACGTCAAAATTGACTAGTTTTGACTTTGTTACCACTCTAGTATCTACAAATATTGACCAATCTTAACCAAACTTGGTCATAACATGTATGACCATAAGTTCTTGGATGAGTTTGATTTTGGGTCAGATCAGATCAGGAAGTCCGGAGTTATGCGCCCTTGAATATCAAAAATAGCTAGTTTTGACTTTGTTACCACTCTAACATCTACAAATATTGACCAATCTTAACCAAACTTTGTCAATATATGTATGACCATAAGTTCTCAGATTAGTTCAATTTTGAGTCAGATTGGACCAGGAAGTCTGGAGTTATATGCCCTTGATCGTCAAAAATGGCTAGTTTTGACTTTGTTACCACTCTAGCATCTACAAATATTGACCAATCATAATCAAACTTGGTCAATATATGTATGACCATAAGCTATCGGATGAGTTAGATTTTGAGTCAGATCGGACTAGAAAGTCTGGAGTTATGTGCCCTTGAACATCAAAAATGGCTAGTTTTGACGTTGTTACCACTCTAGCATCTACAAATATTAACCGATCAAAACAAAACTTTGCAACAATGTTGGTAACTATAAGTTCTCAGATGAGTTTGATTTTGAGTCAGATCGGACCTGGAAGTCTTGAGTTATGTGCTCTTGAACGTCAAAAATGGCTAGTTTTGACTTTGTTACCACTCTAGCATCTACAAATATTGACCGATCAAAACAAAACTTTGCAACAATGTTGGTAACTATAAGTTCTCAGATGAGTTCAATTTTTTGTCAGATCGGACATGGAAATCTGGAGTTATAAGCCCTTGAACATCAAAAATGGCTAGTTTTATCTTTGTTACCACTATAGCATCTATAAATATTGACCGATCAAGACAAAACTTTGCCACAATGTTGGTAACCATAAGATCTTGAAAGACTTCGATTTTCAGTGTGATTGAAGTAGGAAGTCTAGAGTTATGTGCCCTTGAATTTGACAAAATTGCTGTTTTCGACTTTGTTTACTCTGTAGCATCTACATTTATTGACTAATCAAGACAAAACTTGGCCACAATGTTGGTGGCCATAAGATCCTGGATGAGTGAAACTTTAAGCTTGATTTGACTAGAAAAACCAGAGTTATTGACCCTTGAATTTTACAAAATTACAGTTTTTGACTTTATTTTCACTCTAACAATATATTGACCAATGAAAAAAAAAATGGACATAATGTTGATGAGAATACTTTTATTGGAAAAGAGTTATGTGCCCTTGACTGTATTGTTTTCTTCCACTTTGTTTTCACTGTAACAGCCACAAATATTGATCATTCAAGATTATGAAAGCAGTTTTCAGCTGGATCATAATTTCACATCTTAAATTGTGTGCTCTTGAACTTGACAACATTGTGACTTTCTTTCTATCTAGGTTCAGGTGAGCGATTAAGGACCTTCATGGTCCTCTTGTATTTTAATTCCATCTGTCCAAAGCAATTTCTCCATAACCACATAGCCGAATTGGATGAAACTTCATATTTGAGTTACATATGATATTGCACTAAGGTAGTTTTCTGGGTTTTTAGCTCACCTGTGCACGAAGTGCTCGAGGTGAGTTATTGTGGTCACTTTTTGTCCGTCGTCCGTCCGTCCGTCCGTCCGTCCGTCAACATTTGGGGTGTTTACACTCTAGCATCCACAAAAGTTAGGCGATCTTGATTAAACTTGGCCAAAACAAGTACGATCATAAGTTCTCGGACAAGTTCGATTATGGGTCTGATCGGACCAGAAAGTGCGGAGTTATCTGCCCTTGAATGTCAAAAAATGCTGTTTTTAAGTTTGTTTACACTCTAGCATCTACAATTATTGATCAATCAAGACAAAACTTGGACATAATGTTGGAGACCATAAGATCTTGGATGAGGTCAATTTTCAGTCTGATCTGACCAGAAAGATGAGAGTTATGTGCCCTTGAATTGGGCAAAATTGCTACTTTTTTGCTGTATTCATAAAAGAGTTAATCTAAGGGAAGGAACTCTGACACTACTTTCCTTTAGTATAAGTAGAGTTATCTTGTTTCAGAGCTCCAGATAAACGGGAGTGATGAATTTTTAAACTGCAATAATTCTGTTATTGTTCATCAAACCCTTTATTGTGGGTACTCATGTGTATCGTCTCGTCAAGACGATACAAATGAGTACCCACAACATAGGGTTTAGAATTGAAATAAAAAGTTAGAATGTCTTCACCCCCACTAATCTGTAGCCCTGTTGTTTGATAGAGGATATAAATAGATTTACACCCTACAGTCTACAATTATTAACCCATTAACAAACAACAAAATTTTAGTCTAGTCCAAAGTCATAGGTGTTGCAGACGACAAGTTCTATTGAACAAAATTTAACATTTTTTGGTCTTTCTTGGTAGGAAACATTGTGGGTAATGAAGAAATTGCTTGCTACTTCATTTTCCACAATGTTTTCCAAAGCCTTTATTTTGTGGGGTCTCCAAAAGCGCCAATGTGTGGGAAAGGGTCAATCAATCAAGACAAAACTTGGACACAATGTTGGGGACTATAAGATCTTGGATGAGTTTAATTTTCAGTCTGATCTGATGAGAAAGTCAAGAGTTACTTGCCCTTGAATTTGACAAAATTGTCATTTTCGGTTGTTTTCAACCTTGTTTACACTCTTTAATCTACAATTATTAATCAATCAAGACAAAACTTGGACACAATGTTTTGGACCATAAGATCTGGGATTAGATTGATTTTCAGTCTGATCTGATCAGAAAGTCAAGAGTTATGTGCCCTTGAATTTGACAAAATTGCCGTTTTTTTACTGTTTTCGATTTTGTTTACACACTAGACTCTACAATTATTGACCAATCAAGACAAATCTTGGACACAATGTTGGAGACTATAAGATCTCAAATGAGTTTGATTTTCAGGTTGATCTGATTAGAAAGTCAAGAGTTATGTTCCCTTGAATTTGATAAAATTGCTGTTTATGGCTGTTTTCGACCTTGCTTATACTCTAGAATCTACAATTATTTATCAATCAAGACAAAACTTGACCACAATATTGGGGACCATAAGATCTTGCATGAGTTCGATTTTCAGTCTGATCTGATGAGAATGTCGAGAGTTATGTGCCCTTGAATTTGACAAAATTGCCATTTTCCGCTGGTTTCGACCTTGTTTACATTCTAGAATCTACAATGATTATTGATCAATCTATACAAAACTTGGACACAATGTTGGGGACCATAAGATCTCATATGAGTTTGATTTTCAGTCTGATCTGATCAGAAAGTCGAGGGTTATGTGCCCTTGAATTTTACAAAATTTCTGTTTTCTGCTGTTTTCGACCTTGTTTACACTCTGGAATCTACAATTATGGATCAATCAAGACAAAACTTGGACACAATATTAGGGACCATAAGATCTGGGATTAGTTTGATTTTCAGTCTTATCTGGTCAGAAAATCGAGAGTTATGTGCCCTTGAATTTGATAAGATTGCTGTTTTCGGCTGTTTTCGACCTTGTTGATACTCTAGAATCTACAATTATTTATCAATCAAGACAAAACTTGGATACAATGTTTGGCACTATAATTAAGATCTCGGATGAGTTAGATTTTCACAACCTTATTGACCATTAGTTCTTTTTCAGTCTTAAAGTAATAAATATTAATTGAATTGAACAAAAGTGTTGCTCATATCATTTTGGTTCAGGTGAGCGATATAGGACCATCATGGTCCTCTTGTCGAATAATTGTTAAACAATCTTCTTCTCCAAAACTACAGGACCAATTTCAACCAAACTTCACAGGAATCTTCCTTGCATGAATCTCTCCCAAATTCCTACACGATCAGATGAAAAGCTTGGCCGCTGTGGGCTAGGCTTATTTTTCGCTATATGAAACAGTGTAATTTTAACAAAATTTTAAAAACTTTTCTGCTCCTTAATTACCTATTGGATTTCATTCTGGTGTAGCATGAATCTTCTTTGGATAGACCTCTACTGTATTCCTTGAAGAAGTTAGTAGTCTAAATGTCTAAAAGCCAGTGGAGCGATACAGGGCCATCTTGGCCCTCTTGTTTAAAGTATGTCTTGATGCCAAGATTGGTTATTCTAATGAGTATAAATAGTATTAGTTTTTTGAAGTTGTTGCCAATAAGCGAGAAACACACATTAAAAGTTGAGACATAATCGATAAATTGCATATAGATCCG
>CAVMGG010000130.1:0-80571 GCA_963680895.1 Fragum sueziense
TCTCGGGAATTGACAATAAATCTCGAGCAGCGTTACGTAATCAAAGCATACGTCACGAGACACCGACCCCTACATCAAAGAAGTAAGGCACGCGGTTGACCCGACACAAGGTCACATTCCATAAAGTTTCCGGCTTTTTACCCTTTCACAAGTCAATTTATTTGTGCACAGAAATAATTACATATGGAATTATAGAGAAAATCGGTCAGTCTTTTTTTATATTTCATATTTTTTGTTCGCCATAAGGGTACCGATAATTATAGTGTAATTATCACATTTAGACCGTGAACTTGCTTGATTTATGGTAAATCTTTTTGACAGTTTGCAATAATTCTAATTTAATCTTGTAATTATTTCATAATCAAGTGCATATTTTGAATTCATTCTGAATGTGTGGCTTACAATGCATGGCCAGTCCCGGAAATTCGGCGATCTTGACAGACCTTATCTAGGCCTTTTGTAAACAAAGGAATTTTCCGAGAAATGCAGTATTGCACAAGATACGCATTTCAATCGGAAATATCGCCGATATTTTTGATGGATAATTTAAAGGATGTTTATTTAAGTGAATCAAAGGATGTTTATTTAATCAATATGTGTTGAAATGTTAGGTTTGTATACCGGAATTTCGGGGATTAATATCGACTGTTCGAATCAAATAGATGCGTGGGGGAAATTACGTCCTCGCTTTTTAAACTGCAATATCTCCGCTAATAATGAAAATTTTCTAAAATTTTTTTCACTAGAAGATACTTTAATTTGTACTTATTCTGCCGGCGTTGAATAATTTGCAATTTAATTGAAAATCAACTTGTAAAACAACATAAATGGAGCACCTATAAAACGGCCGGTTTTGGCCGGTCTGAGGAAATTATAAAAGGTACGGTTTTGGCCGGTCTGAGTGCAATAGGGTTAACTCATTAATTCATTATTTTTCTAACCTTAACAGAAAGTTTACGTGTACACAAGTCAGACTCCGAATATGAAGATCTTGATAAGATCGCGGAACAGAACCAGCGAGAGATGGAACACAGGATAGAGTTTCATACGCTGTTAAATACGCGACAGTCCAGTACAGATACGACAAACGATCAACTTTCATACCAGGAATTTGTGACTTTTATGGTTCAGGTTAGCATTTCTGTTGTCTTGGAACAGCTTAGTTCTTCATTTTACCCTTTACCAATCAGCAATGGAACATAGGATAGAGTTTCATACACTGCTAAATACACGACAGTCTAGTACAGATACGACAAACGATCAACTTTCATACCAGGAGTTTGTGACTTTCATGGTTCAGGTGAAGAATTGTTTTGTCTTTGAACACAATACATTAGTTGTTTGATGCCATGGTCTAATGGAAGGATATAGGCTTTGAGATGGAAGTGTCATGGGTTCGAATCCTCCCGATGCCAAAGTTTTTGGTGAGCAATTGAGTATTTTCATAGTATTTTCGGGGGTAGAAAACATTGTGGAAAATAAAGATATTGGTTGTTACTGGTAATCAGCATTTTCTTCAATACTTTCCCAAGGTTTAAGACTTGGATGTGTCAAATGGCATCACTGTTTCATAAAGTTTTATGAGAGAATTTCCATATTTCAGTTGAAACAAGAACTTCGAACTGAGATTGTGCGAGATGTGACCAAGAAGACAGTCAAGCAGGTGTTGAAGGGTCTAGATGGGGCTGTGATAGAATCCCTACAATCCAGTCAGAATACAGTCCCTGCCAGTCTATCTGGGACAACAACAGGAGCTATGGCTAAAGACACACATCGTAAGTTGGTTATACAGATATATATGGGGTCATTGTTAAAGGGTCTAGATGGCGCCGTGATAGAATCCCCACAATCCAGTCAGAATACAACCCAGGCCAGTTTATCTGGGACTACAACAGGAGCAATGGCTAAAGACACACATCGTAAGTTGGTTATACAGATAAAAGCAACCAGGCTAAGTGAGATGAGCAGCTGGAGGCTGAGAAAGGATGTTGTGGTAGTATTGGTGTGAGAATCGACAGCAATGTGTTGTCAATTGCTCCATCTGCCACATTATGACTGTAATACTGTTTGAAATGAGGTGTAACCCCATCAGGCAATCAATTAGCCACATGATGAAACTGAAATACTGTTTTAAATTGTATTAAGGTGCAACTTTGGGTGTCATCTGTGGCAACAGAAATTGACAAGGGTATCTCTCATCAATTTCTGTTGCCGCAGATGACACCCAGAAATTAACAAGGGTATACCATCATCAAAATCTTGTTTCCATGACTGATGCAATAAGTTGCTCCAAGTTTTTGGTATCTAATGATGGATACAATACCTTAAATTCCATTTACACTTTGAATGTGACAAAACATGTTGTTTTTATTTACAGCTGTATATTCCCATGCTGGTGTTGTATGTGATGCTTGTAACAATGTGATAATAGGGCCCAGATATAAATGTGGGTAAGTAGAGTTATACTTCACTTACAAGAAAGGGTTACATAAAAGAAGGGATTATGGCTTTTCAAAGTGCAACATTTCTTTTATTGTTCATCAAACCCTTTGTTGTGGGTATTCATTTGAATCATCTTGTTTAGATGATTCAAATGAGTACCAACAACATGGGTTTCGATGTGAAATAACAAATTTAGAATGCTGCCAGATTCATTGCAGCATTATTGCATGGGAATGGATTCATTTATCAAAGATTGGGGGAATAAAATAGAGGATAATCGTTTGTTTCAGTGTAATATCGATTTATATTTCGTTGAATGAACAACAAAAGCTTTATTTTCACAAGTGGTGAAGCCACGAGTGTAAATGTAGCCTCCGTTGTTCACGAAATGAAATATCAAAAGATCTTACTTGAAAAACAAACGATTATTCTATTTCTTTAATGCAAAAATTAGACAAAATGTTTTAATCTTACGACAGATTTTCTTAAAGCGTGTCATTTTGCACGTGACTGCTATGCAACGCTTATGATGACGTCACTTATTTGGCCCCGCTTATATAACGCCAGTTAGGGTGAAATGAATGAAAGCGGGGCACAAGTTTTTGATAATTTCACTGGATAGGCGGTGAGTTTATCAAAATGATAATCTACCGTTATTTTCCGATAATCCACCGAAAAGCATTAAAGAGTGTTCTACCTTATTTGACTATCCAGCTGAACCTACACAAATATCGAATATATCTGCTCATAACATGACTAGAGCCAAGACACAAGAATCAATTTCTTTGTCATCCATTCAGGTCAAGGTCAATTTTCAAGGTCATATAAACCCATTACCAAGCGGCAAAATTTCAGACTGATTCATACTCAAAGAAAATGCAGGTGACAAATTCAAGTGTTGAAATTTTACATTTTGTGGTCTTTGTGGGTATAAAAAATTCAGAGAAATGAAGAATTTGCTTGTCACAAATAATTTCTTCAGTTACCACAATTTTTTCCAATGCCTTTATCTTGTTGGGCATCAAAAAGTGTCATTAAGTGGGAACCGAGAATTTGTCAAGGTCAATTGTCAATATCATATTATTAAATATTATAAAATTTTCAAGGCAATTTCTTGTTTACGATTATATCTTGTTTATTTTCAGTAACTGTCTGGATTTTGATCTTTGTGAGCAGTGCGAGGCCAAACCAGGCCTTCACGACCCAGAACATGTGTTTGTCAAGATCCGAATCCCATGTACGAAAGTGGGCGTGAACTCACACGGACATCGGTACCCACTCCTGAAATCCTGTATATACACAGGGCACAAAACCCACAAAACAAAAATGGTTGTACCTATAGCGAAGGAACAAGATTCTGAAAGTGAACTTAACTTCAAACTTGAAGGGTAGGTTCTTAGTAGTTTTAGTAGTTCTTTAGAAACAACAAAATTGTAGCCTGTCCCAAATCAAAAGTTATTGCAGACGGCATAATAGATGTTAATGTTGATAATTATCATTTTCTCTTAACCCATTACCTAACAGTGTCACCTTTTGATACCCCACAAGATGAAGGCTTTATAAAACATTGTAGAAAAAGAAGAAATTGCGTGTGTGTCAAGCAATTTCTTCATTTCCTACAATATTTCCTACCCTAAAAGACCAAAAATTAAAAATTTTCATTTAGCTGAAATTGTTGTCTGCAACAACTTTGAAATTGGATCAGTGTAAAGTTTGCCGCCTGGTGATGGGTTAAATAACATGAATATTTTCATCTGTATTTACTTTTGATTTAGATCATTCCATACTTCATTATCCCGGAAAAGAGTTTGATAAATTGATTATTGTAATTTAGCACCCAGGATTTGAGCTTGAGACCGAATTTCACTAAAGGGAAGAAGCATAATCTACATGAAAGGTCTTCTGAATTTTCAGGAAAATGAAGGATATATTTCAAAGAAACATTGTGAAGAGAAGAACAGAGAGAATGATGGCCAAACTAAAGCGGAAAGAGGAGAAATTAAAGAGAAGAATGGACCAGATGTGTGAGTCTCCCCTGAAGAGAGAGAGATTGGACATGCTTGACGATGATTCTACTGTCAGATATGATTTCTACAAGTAAGTTGAAATATATCACTAAAATGTTCACCAAACCCTATGCTGTGGGTACTCATTAGAATTGTCTCATCGAGACAATTCAAATGAGTACCCACAACATAAGGTTTGGATTTGGAATTAAAAAAAATAGAATGTCTTCACCATCTTTTATCTGTTGCTCTATTTATTGTACCATATTGTATCTTGTCTACAGAAACCTCGTAACTGCAGCTTGTTTTAAGCTGCTGTTAAGAGGTTTTCGTTGAAAAGCATCGATATTTACTGACGGAAGAGAGAAAGATTGGACTTAATGGATGATAATTCTACTGTTAGATACAACTTCTATAAGTAAGCTGATTGTTTCATATGTGACTAAAAGGGACCTTATCATAAAATCCAAACTTTGATAAACTAATCTGACTCAGCACAGGTCAACCAGATCCCGTATTTGACAAATGAACATAATAATTATAGTAAGATATGGAAAACATTCCAGATTCAGAAAAAATACATACTAGTGAAAAGTATCAGCTCTAGTCTGGCTATGCGGGCTGGGCAGACTGACTAGGGTCGGTATTTTTCACACTTCCTACAAGGTCCCTTTTAGCGTGATGGGTCTCATATTAATTGATTTTTTAAGCCCAAATATTCAGGGGGGTAGGGCTTTTCCAGGCACCCAGGCATTAGCGTGGGCTTAATGCTTTGGTCAAGGTGTCATATAACTGTTTCTATTGATGCTATTGCTCTGAAACTTTGCACATGCTTTAGTGACCATAATATCAGCCTCTAGGCAAAGAATCATTACTCTGACAACTGATTTTGTGAAATTTTTACCCATTTTGGTCCCAGAATTACTTGCAATTGTCATATATCAATTATAACTTTCTGCCTGCTAGAGCTATTGCTTTCAAACTTTGCACATACTTCTGAGAGTTCTCAAATTCCACAGGTAGACTCAGTATTTATCATTGTTTGGGGGCTTTGAAGTGTGTTTATTATTCACAATTACATTTACAGGGTACTGATGGGGGCGCAGTTTATCTATGATGTAAGTGTTCCAGACAACATCAAGATACAGTCCGGCACAAAGTTCACCAAGACATGGTATATTGTATACCGGTATATTATATATTAATCACAATATACAACATTTACAGGGTATTGATGGGGGCGCAGTTTATCTATGATGTAAGTGTTCCAGACTACACCAAGATACAGTCCGGTACAAAGTTCACCAAGACATGGTATATTATATAGCGGTATATATTATATATTAATCACAATATACAACATTTACAGGGTACTGATGGGAGCCCAGTTTATCTATGATGTAAGTGTACCTGACAACACCAAGATACAGTCCGGTACAAAGTTCACCAAGACATGGTATATTATATAGCGGTATATATTATATATCAATCACAATTACATTTACAGAGTTTTGATGGGAGCCCAGTTCATCTATGATGTAAGTGTACCTGACAACACCAAGATACAGTCCGGCACAAAGTTCACCAAGACATGGTATATTATATAGCGGTATATATTATATATCAATCACAATTACATTTACAGAGTTTTGATGGGAGCCCAGTTCATCTATGATGTAAGTGTACCTGACAACACCAAGATACAGTCCGGCACAAAGTTTACTAAGACATGGTATATTATATAGCGGTATATTATATATTAATCACAATATACAACATTTACAGGGTACTGATGGGGGCCCAGTTTATCTATGATGTAAGTGTTCCTGACAACACCAAGATACAGTCTGGTACAAAGTTCACCAAGACATGGTATATTATATACCGGTATATTATATATTAATCACAATAACATTTACAGGGTACTGATGGGGGCTCAGTTTATCTATGATGTAAGTGTTCCTGACAACACCAAGATACAGTCTGGTACAAAGTTCACCAAGACATGGTATATTATATACCGGTATATTATATATTAATCACAATAACATTTACAGGGTACTGATGGGGGCTCAGTTTATCTATGATGTAAGTGTTCCTGACAACACCAAGATACAGTCTGGTACAAAGTTCACCAAGACGTGGAAAATGAAGAATGACGGAGATGGACCGTGGTCAGAATCAACAAAGGTTAGTTTATGTCTTCACAGATTTGTTATTTAACCCATAGGCATTACCAAACGACAAAATTTTGCACTTGTCCAAATTCAAAGATGCTGCAGAAGACAATTTCTAGTGAATGGAATTGCATATTTTTTGGCCTTTCTTGGTAGAAAATATTGTGGGAAATGAAGAAATTGCTTGTCAATGGCAATTTCTTCATTTTCCATGATGTTTTCCAAAGCCTTTATCTTGAAGGGTGTCAAAAAGTGTCAATGTTTGGGAATGGATTGAATTCAAACCTTATGTTGTAGGTACTCATTGGAATAATAAATAAAATGATGATGAGGAATGCCTACATCTTTGGGTTTGATGAATAATAAATGAAAATTTGCCGTGTTAAAATGCCCATAAGCCCATCATATCTGTGGCCAAGTTGACAAGTTGTTTGACTTTAATCGATGGACAAATTGTCCAAAAAATGTTAACTTTGGATGAGGATTTTATGGAATGTTGTAATTGTATGGGTGCAAGAAATGCAAAGAAAACTTATTTAAATGCACAAACTTTCCCAATATGACTGAAGAATTGTTTAAACCATTTCCAGACGGCAAAATTTTGGACTGTCCCAAATTCAAAGATGATGCAGATGACAATCTCAAGTTAATAGGATTTTATATTTTTTGGTCTATTTGGGTAGAAAACGTGGGAAATGAAAAAATTGCTTGTCACAAGCAATTTCTTCATTTTCCACTGTGTTTTCTGGAGCCGTGTCAAATAAGGTCAATGTTTGGGAATGGGTTAATGTAACATTACAATTAATATAGCTAAGTGGTCAGATAAGAACTTTGAATGCTGTTTTCTTGCCATAAAACCTCATAACTAGCGTAATCATTTTTCCTTTTTATGCTCCCCGAAAAAAATTTCGGGGGAGCATATAGTCGCCACGCTGTCCATCCGTCCGTCCGTGTGTCCGTCCGTCCGTCCGTCCACAGCCATATCTCAGCAACCCTTGGACCAAATTCAATGAAACTTCACATGTGAACTCCCTAGGTCAATACCTAGGGACCTTTTTTTCCGTTTGTAAATTTAAGGCTGCGTCATGGAAAAAGGGGCCTTAGTGTAAAAATTAGTTTTTCTCTTATTTCTCTTTATTTAATGGGCAGAATTTAATGAAATTTTTTGCTCATGTAATAAATAGGATGTTCTAGACAATATTCTATAAATAATGTGTGTACAAAAAAAGCTGTCATGGGAAAAGGGGGCTTAATGTATGATAGTTTTTATTTTGTGACAAACACTTATTCGGGGAGCATAATCCGTCTGTGACGGCTCTTGTTTTCAGTTAAAGTTGATGTGGGGTAATATCCCAACTCCGGAAATAGAAGTTGATGTACCCCACCTACAACCTGGTGAAGAAGGGAATCTAAGTGTAGACTTTGTGTCACCTACAGATCCAGGTAAGGTTGTCTTATCTTTAAACTTTACCACATAACCAAAACTGATCAGGCTCATTTCTAAACTAACACAATAACTTAAAATTATTCATATTATTCATAAGTTTCGTCAAGATTGGCCACCAGTTGTGCATGCTAGAGTGTAAAAAAACAGATTTACAGAAGAGATTTACAGAGATAGGGAAAATGACAGACAAAAAGTGACTACAAAAGTTTTCTCCGAGTCATTTGTACTCTGAAGGGCTAAATCAATGACCATTTGTGGTGAATTCTTTGTTTTAAAATCAGAAATAAGAATTGAAAATAATTTCGATTTTCCATAGAGCCCTAATGAATGGCATTTTAACAACTTTTCCTAGATATTGTTCCTAGTGTTATTTGTTCAAAATTAAACATAGTAAATGCTTCTTTGATATTCAATTTACAAAGCATTATTTTTTTTCATGAAAATTCACCAAACAATTGGGACCAAAGTCAATTATGGAATTATGGCCAATCCATACATTAGAGCTCTCATACACCACCCCCTTTGACTTGTTCTATTCTTAAAATATTTAAGGAAAATTCAGGAAATGTAAGTTCACATATGTAGCATTCATTCATGTTAATTTCATTCATGCTCTCGAGGGAACAATTTCTGTAGTCCTTTATATATTTCTACCTGCAGGTGATTATCAGAGTCATTGGAAGCTTTATGAGCATGGTATGCAGTTTGGTTCCCGTATTTGGTGTACTATTATAGTGGTACCCAGAGAGACATTGGAACCAACAGTACCACCTACAGAGTCACTTAAAGTGGTCATGGACGCCTCACAGAGAAGCGAAACTGGTGAATTACAGGTAAATACCCATTACCAGATGGCAAAATTTTTTAGACTTGTCCAAATTCAAACAGGTTGCAGACGACAATTTAAGGTGATTGAAATTCTACATTTTTGGATCTTTTGTCGTAGAAAATATTGAGGGAAATGAAGAAATTGCTTGTCACAAGCAATTTCTTCATTTTCCACAATGTTTTCTAGGGCATAGATCTATATCTCGTGGGGAGTCAAAAGGCGTCACTGTGTGGTAATGGGTTAAGTTGACCACTTCTTATAAATCATTGCACTTTTCTGTCTTCTCTGATTCAAACCTATTTCAAATTGATCAAATTTTAACAGAAATTTTTTGACAATTATCAAAAAATGTTGTGCAGAGTGATCTCTCTACACCAGTGTGTGTTTTGTTTCATAACAAGTGTTAATATTTAAGCATAATCTGTCTGTTACCACTCTAATTTGTAAATGTTTTCTAAATTTAAGATAAATGTTCATTTTTACATTCATTTAGGAGGTAAAGGTTGAAGACCTGAATGGAGAGAGTATAGAGATTACATTCAGACCATCTGAGGAGGAGCATCTACGTGAAGTGGCTGTCAGGAGGGAGCCAGAAATACCGCCATCAGTGTCGGACAAACCCGACAGCGTCATCGTGAATGTGGAGGATGTTGATGAAAATGAAGGAAGTGTAACCATTGATTTTACAGAGGATTCTGGGAAACAGGAAGTGGCAAAGGATGATGGAAAACAGGAAGTTGTGAAGGATGATGGGAAACAGGAAGAGGAAGTAGCTGAGGATGCTGGGAAATGTGATGTAGAGAGGCAGTTTGAACATGTGGATATTGAAAGTGAAAGTAGAGATGAGAGTTCTGACACATGTGAAGGATTTGTTGTTTATGCAAAACATGGTGATACAAATGATCTGGTGGAAGTGGTCAAACAGGAGGAGCAGAAGGTGAGTTCTAGTCTGACTGCTATAATTCACATTTTAAAAAAAGACCCGGCAGAGCATCCCTAGCTAATAGCTAGGGATGCTCTGCCGGGTCATTTATTGTGCCCTATACTATACAGCAAAATTTTAGACTGAATCGTTATAATTGCAAAATATAATTAAAATATGGCTGATGCTAAGTGAAATAGAAATAAAAAAAAACCTTCAAAATTATAGGAATCTGCATGCTGTCACTTTAATATCTAACAGTGCTACAGATAAGAGGAATTAACAACATTTCATGTTGTGGGTACCCATTGGAATCGTCTCAACGAGACGATTCCAATGAGTATTCAAAAGATACGGTTTGGATTTGAAACATGAAATTTAGAATGGTTTTACCCTCTCTCATCTGTTGCTTTGCAGTGTTAAAAGTGACTTTGAACCCCACTCAATATTAAACAATCACATTGCAGGAAAAGGAGGCAGACCAAAAGCTAGAGGCCGATTTAACATCAGCAGTGGCCAGGCTAACTCTGGAAGGAGAGAAAAGGGACCAACTTCCTCTTGTGTCCCAGACGGCGACCCCAAACAACACACCCTTCGATGTGACCCCACTCAAAACACCCAACCCTGAACCTGAAGATGATGTCATTGATGACATCATCGATGACATCATAGAGGAGGAAGACGAGGAAAATCATAATGTGACGGATTTGAAGCGTTGTTCGAATAGCAGTAGCGTGGAGTTGGTTCTCGCTCCGGAGAAAGAGGAATTCCAGGGTGAACATGTGGAAAACTATATCAAAACTAGACTGGCCAGCATAGAGCTTAAACCAGGTATGAGAAAATTGGTGCAGTAACTACTGTAAATGCATTTAGATTTATATAGACTTACAATAGTTTTGCGCTATGCCATCAAATAGAAATCATTAGTTTTTAAGAGGAATTCAAAGGGGAACATGTGGAAAACTATATCAAAACTAGACAGGCCAGGATAGAGCTTAAACCAGGTATGAGAGTATTGGTGCATTAACTACTGTAAATGCATTTAGATTTATATAGACTTATTATAGTTTTGCGTGATGCTATCAAATAGAAATCATTAGTTTTTAAGATGAATACCAAGGGGAACATGTAGAAAACTACATCAAAACTAGAGTGGGCCAATGACCAGCATAGAGCTCAAACCAGATATGGAACATTTTTGTTGGTATCAATATCAGGGCTTGGTGCAAAAATTATTGATAGTTTATTAAGAATGATTTTGAGGTTACTCTGGGGATTCACAGAAAATCTTGAATATGGTAGGAAAGGGCTATCATTGAGAGTCATAGTGTCTTTGCAATAAAAAGAATTATTAGCTTTTCAACATGTGCAATTTTTTTGTTTACATTGTTTACAAGTAGCAAATAACTTGAGGTTATTGGGTCTCGGAATAAACCCTATTGACTCTTATATATTACCTTATTTATAATTTCAGACATAGACCTGGAGTCAGTTAGCAGTTACAGTGATGATGACGATGACGACGACTCTGATTTGTCTGACAGTGACTACTTCATAGTTCCTATGCCGGAGTGTTTCAACATCTCAAAACCTTTCAACCAATCACAAACCTTGTCTAGTTACTCTAACTCGGTGGTAGATAGGGACTTCTCTTTGGATGATAACCATAATTCCATATCTCAAAGTAAGTATAGAGTAATATCATTTCAAAGTTGTCTATTTCTTAACCCTTTTCTAACTTGAAGATGTTGCAGACAACAGTTTAAAGTGTATGGAATTTCTTAATTTGGGAACTTTTCTGGTTAGAAACTTTTCAGGAATTGAAGAAATTGATTGTCCTGAGCAATTTCTTCATTTCTCACAATGTATTGTAGAGCTATAATGTGGGATTTCCAAAAGCATCTTTATGTGGGAAATACAAACACTGTCACATCTATTTGACAAGATTTAAAGGACTGTTTACCATTTGCCATGAATATACACTTAGATCAGCCTTTTTATACGCCTGAAGGGTCGTATTATGTTATGGCCCCGCTCATCTGTCTGTCAGTCTGTTCGTCCGTCCATTACAATTTCTTGTGTGCGCAACTCCTCCTACAGTTTTGATCGGAATTCGATCAAACTTGCCACAATGAATCTCCATGGTGTCTTGTTGTGCATACCGCCTACGGAATTCAATTAACTCTTTTTGTTCTTGAATTATCTGCCTTTGAATTAAAAAAATGTCCATTTTCTTGTGTGCGCAACTCCTCCTACAGTTTTGATTAGAATTTGATCAAACTTGCCACAATGAATCTTCATGGTGTCTAGTTGTGCACACTGCTTACGGAATTTAGATAACTGTTTTCGTTCTTGAATTATCTGCCCTTGAAGTTAAGGAAAAATGCCCATTTTCTCAAAAATGCCCATTTTCTCCTGTGCGCAACTCCTACAGTTTCAACCAGAATTTAATCAAACTAGCTACAATGAATCTCTATGGTGTCTTGTTGTGCAAACAAAGTTTTGAGAACTTTTCATGTTTGAATTATCTGCCCTTTTATTGAAAAAATGCCCAATTTTACTGACAAGCCCCTCTTGGGCGTATATGCGCCGCTTTGCGAAGCTCTTGTTATTGGTTATGAAGATTTAGGACAAGTTTGGTGCTATTTGTCTGTACCGTTGTTGCACACATTTGGCAGATTTGATGCGCTTGACTTGTAACAAAAGAGTTTACAATTAAACAGGAAGCAGTAGGGCTGTATCAGTGGACGAGATTTTGACCACGTCTGGTGTGATTGACCAGCGACCTTTGAGCCCGACCCAGCCAGAATCTCAAGGTCAACCCAGCACGGTGACCTTCAGAGATGGTGTAGAAAACCCAGACATGACAGAGAGTAATGACACCTTTCATGAACCAGAGGCTGAACTGCCTGCAGTAAATGGTGAGTTGATTTGTTGTTGGAAAAATCTATAGGATAATTAACTCGTTACAAGATACAGTGACAGATCCAGGTAGGTTTTGGGGGTTCAAATGCATTCCCTTCTGTAGCCTGATTATTTTCATACAGAAAATCAGTCAGAATTGTGTAATACTAGAAAAAATAGAACCCCCTATTGTATGCTCTAACCCCTTCACAGAAATCCTGGATCCAACACAGAGATGGCAAAATATCAGACTGGTCTTAATTCAAAGAAAACGTGGGAAATGAAGAAATTGCTTTCTAGTAGTAGTTTCTACAAGCCACATTGATTTCTGAACCTCTATCTTGTGGGCAATAAATCGTCTATATATGAATGGGTTACTGTTAGCTTCTTTGTTACAGACAAATCTTAATAAGTCAATGGATTGCCTTTGAAGCTTATGTTTAACCCTTTCCCAAATGACACAAATTTAGGGTGATCAACTTCAAAAACTGCCACAAATGACAAAATGGGAAATTAAAAAGATAGAATTTGTGTAAAATAGGGCACAGAAAATATTGAGACAAAAGGAGAAACTGCTGGTTATCAGCAGTTTCTTCTTTTGTCTCTATGTTTTCCCAAGCCATTTCTATAAGGGATGTCAAAACCAGGTCATGTTTGGGAAAGGGTTAAATTCTCTATTGTTCTGTACTTCTTTCAGAAATTGAAGTTCCAGCTGTGAATATTGTGACAGAACAACCATGTGGTGGAGTTAGCTCCCTTCCCCTGCCAGTGGGAGGTGAGGATGCAGTTAGCTCCCCTACCATAGATGAGACACCAGGGGGCAGCGCTGATGGTGATGGGGCCTCCGGAGCTGCTTCAGGGGAAAATGTAAGTGGCCACTCTTGAACGAAAACCTCTAAACCCATTACCACACAATGACTCTTTTTGACTCCCTTAAGAATAATGGCCATAGAAAACATCGTGGAAAATGAAGAAATTGCTTATAACAAGCAATTTCTTCATTTCCAACAATGTTTTCCATCCAAAAAGATCTGAAAATTAAAAATTCATTTCACTTGAAATTGTCGTCTGCAGGATTTTTCAATTTGGACCACCATAAAATTTTGTGGGTTGGTAATGGGTTAACTGAAGCTGCTGTTACAAGGATTTAGTTGAAAAGCAGCAGTTTTCTCTGACCAGCCATTTCTTGTGTACATGCAGTTTACTTCTCTGTCAAAATTGATATAATTGATTTGAGTTTAAAGTCTTTCAACTGCTATGGTCATATCGCGACAGCTGGAGCACCTAACCAGGAATTCATGTCATATCTTATACCAGTAATACCATAACACGTCACCCTTACCAAGCCTCCAGCTGCTTGGCCACATAGGTTAACAATTGTGACCCATCACATGGAAAGGGACCTTGTCAGAAGTCCAAACATCCAAATTTTGATATAGTGGTCAGACTCAGCAGAGGTCAACTAGATGTTGTATTTGAAAATGAACATATCATAGATATGGAACACTTTCCAGATTCAGAAAAAATTATCACCGTGAAAAGTATTGACCCTAGTCTGTCTGTGCGGACTGCACAGACAGACTAGGGTGGACACTTTTCACAATTCCCAGATTGTCCCTTATAGGGTAACCGGTCACAATAACGAAACTTTTGGTGGGACACAGGTATCATGTAATTCTGTGTTTATATTAAGGTTGACAGTCTGACAGCACAAGTAGGGGACATCACTCTGGACGAAACGGAAACTAAAGAACCTATCTCTGCCTCGGCCCAGATGCCAGATAACATAAACTATGTCAAGGTCAAAGGTCAGAAGCAGAAACAACAAAAGTGAGTCGGAAATTTTGTTTGATATTCACAGTTATGAGGTTCTTAATAAACAAAATTTGGGAAAACATTGAGGCAAAAGAAGAAAATGCTGATGATCAGCATTTGCTTCTTTTGCTTCAATACTTTCTGTGCCAAAATACACAAAAAATGTTGTTTTGATAAACATCTATTTTGTTGTCTTCAGCAGTTTTTCAAATTGGAACATTCTAATTTTACTGCCATTTAAGAGAGGACCAATCAATCCAATGAAATGTTTTCAAACAGTCCTTGTTTTATGCCAGCATAATGAAAACTTTTGCCCAGTCTGTTGATATGTTTGTATAGAAAATGATATTTGAACCATAAGTAATAGAAGTTACAGTATTCCATGTTGTATATTTATATCCCTGCAAATGATGTTTTCCAGAAATACCAAAAAAATGTACAATTTCATTCACCTGAAATTGTCATCTGCATTATCTTTGTATTTGGACAAGAATTTTGCCATCTCAATATGGTTATGGGTTAACCCTTTCCCAAACAAGAACATGTTTTAACATTTTTGATAAAAATCGGTCAAGAACAATATAGGCAAAAGAAGAGCGTTTTCTTCTTTTGCCTCAATATTTTTTGTGCTATATTGTATACAAATCTCTTCTTTTGGAATATCTTTTTCGTCATCTGAAGCAGCTTTCAAATAGAACCACCCCACAATTTTGCCATCTTATAGATCTAATGGTCTAAATATTTCTCCCTATTTCATTTTGCAGGTCAGTAGATTTTGCACCAGAGTTTGCGAACCAGCTAGTGGCAACAGCGGTGAATGCAGCTGGTCAGGCGTTCGTTACAGCTAAAGCCGTCTTTAAGACATGGCAGGACAAACAGCAGGTTTGTGTCATTTATGTAGCTCACGATAAATGACCTGGCAGAGCATCTCTAGCTATTAGCAAGTGATGCTTGGTATTGACAGTTGTAATATTTAAAGTATATCACCCCTAATGAGATTCATGTGACGTTGGAATTATTCGTGCGACGTCGTTAAACATTTGTTACGTATCCGAACCTATTCGGGCAACGTCGAAAACATTCGTTCCACTGCCGAATTTTTTTGACGTCGCCCGAATAATTCAGATGTCGCTTCAATCTCATTAGGGGTGAACTACCTTAATAACATTTATAATGTGTAAACAAGTTCAACATTTATTCAAAGCTATGGGGCAGTCTTAATTTTTGTCAACTGCCAATATTTACTTTGTTCCAGTAATGAATTATTGTTTTTAAAAGTTGTCATTATGATGAAATTATTATTTGAAAATCACAAGATTGACTCAACATGTTTGGTAATGTATTACTCATTACAACACAGTGACACCTATTGACACTCTAAAACACAATAGCTTTCTAAAACATTGTGGAAAATGAAGAAATCGCTTGTCACAATCGCTTGTCACAAGCAATTTCTTCATTTCCCACAATATTTTCTACCCAAAAAGACCAATATATTTTAGATTTTATAGATTTAAAAATGTCGTCTGCAACAATTTTGAATTTGAACCAGTCCAAAATTTTGCCGTCTGGTAAAGGATTAACAATTTATTTTGCAGGCGGAGAAAGAAACCACAAAATCCAAGAACAAGCCCATCCTGAAGGCTTGGAAGCCAGCCAGTACACAATATGTACCTCCAAAAGAGGAAGATCTGACTGCTCCCAAATCAACATGGGTACCTGAGGGGGAGGACTACACACCGCCCAAATCCGACTGGAAGCCTCAAGAACCTGTGTGGAAGCCCAGAGATTCAAACTTCAAACCTCCAGAGTCAAATTACACACCCCCTCAGTCAAATTTCACGCCTCCTGAGTCCAATTTTGCCCCGCCCAAGTCTAACTGGAAACCCCCTACTGAGCCTCCCAAGGTTGCTAAGAAACAGTGGACTCCGCCTCCGAGAGAAACTGGACCAATGGGAAAGCTGTTTGATATGGGTTTTATGGATAGAGACTTGAATAGGAAACTTCTGAATAAACATAATGACGATGTTCAACTGGTTATACAAGATTTGTTGTCACTTTCTCTCTCTTAACTTTTCAAGTTGCCTTTATAGAAAACATTGTGGGAAATGAAGAAATTGCTTGTTACAAGCAATTTCTTCATTTTCCACAATGTTTTATTCAACCCTATTTTGTGAAGCGTCAAAATTTGTCAACAGTGACACTTCGTTATGCCCATCAAGAAAAATGCTTGGGGAAATATCATGGAAAAGGAAAAAAATATACTGAACAAAAATGAAAACTTTACACTTCAAGATTTATTGTTTCTGGAAAACTATCGAACTAAAAGCCTGAAATATATTTTGACGTTATTTCCCAGGCTTTCAGCAATCATTTTGTCGAAATCTCATTGCCCTGTGTCCTTTAATTACAGAGTTACGGCCCTTAATGCGTTTAGAGCTAATTCTATGACGACAACGATATATTTATTCGGGACGAAATGAGAGATGTAGCCGCGCATGCGCAGTCAGTGGCTCAGCGCATGGCGGACATTTTGATCCGCTAAAATTTACGTCTCTCGTTTTTTGAGGACTAAATAGTTGTGCGACGTTGTTTCGCCGTTCCTAGGTGGACATTTTGTGCCCATAGGAACCAGTTATCGAACACTTCTGTGGTTTTTATTGCGAACTGTTTGTTTCGTCAAATTTTGACGATTTTTGAGTGAAATTATTCGCACACGTGTTTTCGTCAGTTCAACATGGCGGATAAACCAAAATCGGCGTCTGCGAGTGATGCGGCCGCGAAATCGACTTCCAAAGGCCAATCTGCGAAAAATCCGTCAAAGGGAAAAGCCCCGGAATCGTCCGGTAGTACGAATATGCAGTCTTTGGAGGATAAACTTCTTTCACAAATTGGTTGTATTCTGTCGAATCAGAAAACAGCAGAAGCTACCATGGACAAATTAGGACAAAATGTGAATGCTTGTTCCTCTCGACTTAAAGTTCTGGAGGATAACATGGAGCAGGTTTATTCCTATGTGGATTCTGCCTTTACAGTTCCAGACGAGGAAGGTTTTGACCTTAACAGTGCAGACCCTGAGTCTGTGGAGTTAGAGGAAAGTTTTTCTCCGCCTCCTCCGAAGAAAAGCCGCTTTGACTCTATGGCAGAGCGATTTAAGGGCCGGGAATTTTGTGATCCCCCTTTGGACCCGTCTTTGGCTCAGAACATTAACAATTTGTTCAGAAATGGGATGAGTGAAGAGTCGTATACCCAAATGACAAAGGACGAGTTCATTCCAAGGCCAGAAAATTGTGAAGCTTTGGTTACAGTGAAAGTAAATAAGCCAATTTGGGATGTGTGCTCAACACAGACCAAGTTTATTGACAAAAAGCTGCAGAATGCGGAAACTGCTTTGGTTAAAGGGTCAATCTTGATTGCGAAATCAGTGAACAAACTCGTTGAAGTAGAGTCGGACTTGAAAGAAAAGTTCCCGGATATTACACAAGTTGTTGATCAGTGCAACGATGCATTATCTTTGTTTGGATTTACGAATAAACAAATTAACATGACCCGCCGGGATGTTATCAAGCCAGAGTTGAAGTCTGATTATTTTCATTTGTGCAATCCAAGTGTTCCATTCACGTCAGAACTCTTTGGGGACGACTTATCTAAAACAACTAAAGATATTGAAGACATGTCCAAACTTGGCTACAAGGTAAATCAAGTTTCTCGTTCACGGGGATTTGGGCCAAGAAGGCCATCGTTTAGAGCTCCAACACCAGCTTGGCGGAATAGGGCACGTCCGTGTTCGTCGGGAAAATTAGGCGCTACAACTGGGTATGGTCCTAGCACCAGCCGACAGGAACCAAAAAACTTCCCACGAAGAGGGGGTCAGAAATCAAATTACCGCCAATAAAAACAGTAAGTAAAGATTTCACTTGTTCTGATAAATTTAAAGCAGGTAGATTAAGATTTTTTATAAATGACTGGAAAAAATTGACTAATGACCCTATCATTTTGGATATTGTAGAACATTGCCATTTTCAATTCATTCATGATAAAATGCCACTTCAAAATGAAGTTCGGCAGTACCACTTTAGTGCCAAGGATGAAATGCTGATTGATAATGAAATAAAGAAATTATTAGATGAGGGAGTTATTATTCATGTTGATTATCGCAGTGATCAGTTTTTGTCACCTATTTTTACAAGACCAAAGAAAGATTCTTCTGAAATCAGGTTGATTTTAAATCTCAGTAAATTGAATGAATCTTTGCCTTATTGCCATTTTAAGATGGAAAATTTCGAAAATGCCCTTCAATTAATAACTAAAGATATGTTTATGTGCAGTGTTGATATTCGTAAGGCATATTACAGTATTCCCCTTGCCGAAGAGCAACAACATTTGTTTAGATTTCAATGGCGGGGACAAATTTTTCAATATACGTGCATGCCGAATGGGATCAGTCCGGGGCCTCGTCTTTTCACTAAGTTAATGAAACCAGTGTACTCTAAGTTGAGAAGTGAAGGTCATATTAGTTCAGGTTTTATTGATGACAGCCTACTTTGTGCACTTACATATTATGGATGTCTTGAAAATGTCAGGGCTACATCTGAATTAATGACGTCATTGGGATTTATGTTGAATTTAGAAAAAAGTGTTTTCAAACCAACTCAGACAATTTCTCATTTAGGAAATATCATTGATTCCAAGAGAATGATTGTTTATCTTCCAGACGATAAAAAAGAGAAAATTAAAGCTGAATGTAGAAAATTGTATAATAAAGATTATGCAAACATACGGCTGGTTTCGAAAGTGATTGGATTGCTGGTGTCTAGTTTTTCAGCTGTTGAAGGGGAAAATTGCATTATAGAGAACTTGAAAAGAGTAAATCTTCTGCTTTAAGATGCAGTAAAGGAAATTTTGATGCATCTATGAAAATTACAGAGAAAATGAAATTAGATTTGATTTGGTGGATCAAAAACATTCATACTCAGTGTAGGAAAATACGTAGAGAAAATCCCGATGTTGTTATTATGACAGATAGTAGCCAAATTGGATGGGGGGCAGTGTATGATGAAATTATTATTGGTGGTCATTGGTCAAAAGATGAGAAAAACTATCATATAAATGTTCTAGAAATGATGGCAGTTTTATTAGCTCTTAAGGCGTTTCTGCATAAGGTACAAGGGAAATATGTGAAAATTATGTCAGATTCATCTACCACTGTTAGTTATATCAATAATTTCGGCGGAATTCGTTCACACGAGTGTAATGAGTTAAGCAAACAAATATGGCAACTGTGTTTAGAACATGATATCTGGTTAGTTTGCGCACATGTACCAGGTGTTGAAAATTTAGCAGACAAACCATCTCGGCACTTCAACGACCATTTAGAATGGGAATTGAAACAAGAGATATTTGAGCAGATATGTAAACATTGGGATTACCCACAGGTTGATTTATTTGCGTCCAGGTTAAATAAGAAAGTTGATATTTTTTGTTCTTGGAAGCCTGAACCTGAAGCTACTTTTATTGATGCATTTAGTATTAATTGGCAGCAATTTGAACTTAATTACTGCTTTCCATGTTTCAGTATGATAGGGAGATGCATTCAGAAAGTGCGAAGCGACAGAGCTCGAGTTATAATGATAGTCCCCCTCTGGACAACGCAAACATGGTTTCCACTGCTATTATCTCTACTGGTCGATCATCCAATAATATTGCCAAAAGTGGGAAACATTCTTCAGTTACCTCACAAGGACGGAACTCATCCTCTGGCAAAACAAATGGTGTTAATAGCATGCAAGCTGTCCGGAAATCTTACAGAAACAGAGGGTTTTCTAAATCGGCAACCAGAATCCTTATGGCATCATGGCGAAATTCAACAAAACAGGAATACCAGGTCTATATTAAAAGATGGTTTCAATTCTGCTCTCAACGGGAAATTGATAAAATTTGTGTTTCTGTAGTCGACGTCGTGGATTTTTTGACAGAAGAATTTGAGCGTGGACAAATTTACAGTTCTATAAATATTGCCAGAAGTGCGTTATCGTCATTGGGCATTGTTTTACAAAAATTCACAGCAGGAACGCATCCAATGGTGGTCAGGTTTATGAAAGGTGTATATCATTTACGACCATCTGTTAGTAGATATACACATATTTGGGACGTTGACAAAGTTTTAAAATATTTACAAAAGTTGTCGCCAGTCAAAAATTTAAGTTTAAAAGACTTGACATTGAAATTAGTTATGCTCTTTGCACTTGTGAATGCAGCTCGAACTCAAAGTATTCATTTGTTACTAGTTACACAGTTACAGAAGTTTTCTTCAGAATTTGTTTTTACTTTTGAAAGTTTACTTAAGCAAAGTAGACCAACTTTTGACTGTTCTTCATTTCATATAAAAGCTTATCCTCCAGATAGGAGGCTGTGTCCATATTTCGTGTTGAAGGAATATCTTAGTAGGACTAAGAAATTGCGAGATGTCTCAGAGGAGAAATTATTAATTAGTTATGTAAAACCCCACAGAGCAGTGTCAAAAGATACTATAGCACGATGGATTCGTACAGTTATGTGTAGAGCAGGAATAGATACAGAGATATTTGGAGCTCATAGTGTTCGGGCAGCTGCTGCTTCTAAAGCTAAGAAATTATCGGTACCAATTCAAGACATTATGAAGAAAGCGGGATGGTCATGTGAAAGTACATTTGCGAAATTCTATGACAAGAAAATAGTGGAATCGGATAAAGTGTCTAGGGCAATTCTACGATTACCTTAGGGTAAGTTCTTTATTTACATATGACATGATTTGAGGCTTTAAAGTCTCATTTCGTCCCGAATAAATATATCGTTGTCGTCATAGAATTAAAAAAATTTAACGAGACTTACCTGGAAGTTGAAGTTCAATTGTAATTCTATGAGACAACGATGTTTATGAGGAGATGAAATGCCTCCCTCCCACCCTACTATGTGAATTAATTTTCCATAACATGATAGTTCGTTTGCTGTACATTGCTAATCATGTCATATGTTGCTGTAAATACTGACTGCGCATGCGCGGCTACATCTCTCATTTCATCTCCTCATAAACATCGTTGTCTCATAGAATTACAATTGAACTTCAACTTCCAGGTAAGTCTCGTTAAATTTTTTTAATTATATCTAATGTCACATATGCGCATGAGCAGGAAACGATTCATTATTTTTTTCGGAATTTGTCATATCCGGGTTAACAAAAAAGCACAAAAATTCTTTCTTGTCGCAAGTAGCAAACTCTAAATAAAGGTCTAATCTGTCAATTTTGTGAATTACCTCCCTTTGACATAAACAAATAGGAAATTTAAAATGTTTGATATTCACAAAGTTATCACGGTTTTCGATTGATTTTTTAAAACATCAAGCAGGGTTTACAGGGGATTTTTGAAACCCTTTTTTTGACTAGGAGTTTTCCCAGATGTTCATGCAATA
The DNA here is from genome assembly GCA_963680895.1 of Fragum sueziense. Lineage (NCBI taxonomy): Eukaryota > Metazoa > Mollusca > Bivalvia > Cardiida > Cardiidae > Fragum > Fragum sueziense. The sequence continues at coordinate 21,992 of CAVMGG010000130.1, forward strand.
GCGATTGCAATTTCCTATGGAGATTGCATTGTAAATTTTTCAAGCTTTGCAACATTATGAAAATTCTGCTTTTCAAACATCATCTTTTAGTAGCTCAAACAATGTTATGCAAGCTTCTTTACATTTTCTGACTGGTAAGTTGTCAGACTACCATTCCGTACAGTCTGACATGGTTTGCATTCTTCTGCTCTGATTTTCGAGGGTTTGAATTTGGTAAAATTCTGTTAAAATTGTACACCTGAAAAAACGGACCCCTGTCACACTTAAAGGGTCCGTTTTTCATCCCTGTGATTAAGATCAACAAATCGTTTGGTGTTTGACAAACCAAGTCAATGAACAATTCGAAGCACATTCATTTGATTTCTTTACTTGTTTAGTCTAGGAGCCAGCTTTTACAAAGGGGGTTAAATTAAAAGTTCTTGCAACCGGTGACCTATAAAATTTTGAGTGGTATTTTTCAATACATTAGGGTCCCACGCTTTGGTTAAGGGTGGATGACATGCTTAAAAGTGGTAGGATTTTTTTAAAATCAAGGTCAAAGGTCATTCGGTGCACTTTTCATACATACCTCATAAAATACCCCATAACTTACTCATTTATTAAGCTAAAACAATTATTTTGGTATCAAAATAAAGCTGATAAATTGCACTTTGACTTACATGAATAATAAACAGCTTTTTGATTTTGTATTTTTGTGAATATTCATAAATATAGCAAAAATTGGCGAAAAATCACCAAAATAAGTTTTGTCTACAAGTGAAAAAAAAGTTTTTAAAATACAAAAGGTATGTTTGTGTGGTTGAAGTCATACTTAAAAATTGCCCAGAAACCTGTTCTTGAGTTATATGTATTTCTTCACAGAATTAGTCTTTAGCTTAGGCTTGTAGTCATAGCTAAAAGTGGGTGGGGTAAATTTTCCCAAAAATTACAAAATATGCAAACATTGAAGTAACAAAAAATCTTACACATAAATGTGATGTTTTAGTAAAATTATGCTTTTGAAATCATATTTGCAGTGATTTGTAAAGCTTTTAATGCATATTCTTGGAAATTAATTAGAATTTTAAGAGCCACAATAACAATTCAATAAAACAGCATGTGAGATGGATACAGATTATATCAACACCATAATGTCAAAGCAATGGCTCTTAAAACGAATATTTATCAAGTATCTATGTACTAGAAATGGGCAGCTGAAAATATTCCCCAGACCCGTGCCAGATTTTTTAGGAATCAGAACAACATGGGACGGTCAGATTTTGCATTGTTGCGTAGTGCATTGCTTTTATAGAGCCAAAGGGAAAGGAATTTAGCGCTGGAACCAAATAGCTCATACACAAAATTGTGCGGTTCTATCATGTAATTTTATATATGATGAATAACACATCACTTGAAATACAGTTTACAGTTTAAGTGAATAAAACAATATCTCTGGTATTACATACTTATAAGGGATACAGATATAGCTTTTTTTCTTTGTGTTTTGTCAAAAATGGCCAACTAAATTCAAGTTGACCCCCATAATTGTATATATGTCGAAAATTTAATATAGATAAAAATAAGACCACAAATTAGTCATTTTGATGCCCCCTATCGTTAGATCGATGGCATAATGTTTTACGTTGTCGGTCTGTCTGTCCGTCCGTCCAGCCAGCCATCTGTCTGTCCGTCTGTCCGTCAGTTTGAAACACGATAACTTAACATTGGCCTTTTCTCCAAAAATATTCCACATGCAAAGCTCAAATTTGGTATGTAACCTTCTTTCAATGATATTTATCTGTTCCATGCAATATGAACTTCCTCAAGGTTATCCATTAACCCTTATCAACCCTTAACATTAAAACTAATTAACGTGAAAACTTAACATTGGCCTTTTCTCCAAAAGTATTTCACACACAAAGCTCAAATTTGGTATGTAACCTTCTTTTAATAATATCTATCTGTTCCAAGCAATATGACCTTCCCCAAGCTCATCCATTAACCCTTATCAACCATTTACTTAAAAGCTTAATATGAAAACTTATCATTGGTCTTTTCAGAGGCATTCATGTTTCACAAAGCTTGTTTCAAGATTGGGCTGAATTATATATGAATTCTTGAGAGATAGCCAGTGGTGTGCATTTTAGAAAGTAAGAGCAATATAAAGAGTTTAATTTGTCAAATGATGACCGAAATGTCTTCTGCATGATAGTTGCGTAAAGCAGAAGTCGTGCATAAACTCATTGTTTTGTTCATTTTATGTATCGTACGTGTATACTTTACTAAATATAATGTTCTTATATTCAACACTATCCTCATCATCACCATCATCATCAACAGCAACAACAACAAAAACAACAAGACACATGAAGCAATAACCAGACTTTAAATATCCATAGCTACCCTATAATAAACACTTCAATACACTTAATTCAGGCCATATATACTAATCATTATCATTGTCTAATGCACCAAGATACGTCTATTTATACACAGTTCTGACTCACAAACACATGCATCAGTGCATAAAAGATATTCTCTTTGACACTTACTGTACACCTTCGCGTGTGGCAGTTAGTTTAACACGAATATTTTGTGATGTCAATCAAAGCTAGAGGTGCAGGATCTTTACACATTCTTATAGGAACTAAATTGTTGTTGTCATTAACATTGGTATTTTCTCCAATAGTATTCGACATAAAAAGCTCATTTGGTTTGTATGAGGGCTGTTGATAAAGTATCCGGAATTATGTCATAACTTTTTCATGTACTAACTGTTAGGATATTTTCACAACTTAAAATTTAGGAAATTATGCTTTTGATCCAGCAACAAAATCTAAGTTTTTTGCATTATGGTGCATTCTACAGTTGTTATGGCAACGAAGGGTCATATTGAGCGGCGCAACTTAGGTCTGAGATGGATAGGAGCGTCAGGAACATCAGGAACGTCTGTCTTACACATCTAATATTTACATCTTTTCTATATATTTGCCACTGCGCGATATCCACATTTCCCACATATTAATTTATTCCTCAAAGAAGCGATTGACGATTTCGCCGACGTCCAGATCTATTGAGGTCAGAAGCATCATGGGTAAAATCATTTATAAATGCATTATATTATACCACTCATAAATGCTTGTTTTTTCTCATAGAAGTATTGCTGTACATGTTCATAATCATAAAGATCGTCTCGGATTTTAATTTTCCAATTAACACTCAAATCATTATTGAATACCATTGCTCTAGCACCATATTTGCTATATAAGCTAAGCGATGTATTCACCTATGGTTGTTTACGGAAATTGACTCCAAATGTCAGCTGACGATGTTACGTTTGCCGAGAAAAAATGTCCGCTCAAAGGTAAAAGCATTTTTGACTACTGTGGAAGTGAAAAATACAAAATATGATCGCTTTAAAAGCGATTGATAAGTCATATTTTTGCAAAATATCCAAAGTTTTCCCGCTCAACTTGACCCTATGTTTCCATAGCAACTGTCGAATGCGCCCTTATCAAAACAGCAGCGTTTTTGTTGCAGGATCAAATGTATAATTCTTCAAAGCATATGTGTTTAAAATCTCATCTCTGTTGGTTTAAAAGTCAAAAAGTCATGCTACTGCAAACGACAAAAATGGCAGATTTAAAAGATTTGTGTACAATATAGCCTAGAAAACATTGAGGCAAAAGAAAATGCTGATAATCATAATTTTCTCCTTTTGCATCAATTTTGCCCAAGCCTTTCGCTTAGGGACGTCAAAACGAGGTCTTGTTTGGGGAAAGGTTAATGATTTCTTTGATATAGATTACATAGATACTTACAAATGATAGATGCAAAATTGATTACAACAAAAGTTATTACCAGGAATAGTTTTAGCCATGTAATAAGTAAAACACTGTCCAGATTTTTGTTGTTAGGTATATTTTCGTGGGGTTAGAGCTATAATAACCGTAGGTCCGAAGATTTCCACTATTTTTATACCAAAAGTTTCTCTGTGTCTACTCAAATATGTATTAGTCGTGAATCAATAAACAAAGTTATGTTATCATGATGGGATTGTGAAGGAAGGATCAACAACTGTGGTATCTTTATTTTCTACTATTTACTTGTAACATAATGTCACATGCAATGAATGATTTGCATAATAAAAGATATAGGGACTATTGGGTTCAATTTCTTGTACAATTAAAGCTTATTGGGTCACAAAATTAATTAAAAGACCAGATACTCTGTTGTCCCTTTTGAAGGCATGTACATAAATGAATATACGGTTCTAACATGTTCATGGTTACTCTTGGAGACCTTCATAACCACACATCATAACAACAAGATTCCAGACTGATGATAGTGATATGTTTTCACAATTTGCAATATTCTGTTCCTAATTACATTTTATGTATACATGTTCGAATGTTCGCTACTAGGTGTAAGCATTGTAATGACGGCAGCTTTGTAATTATCTTTAAAGAGATCCATGCTAGGTTGTCGGGCATACAAACATATATGAAATATGTTCACGAAATATTGTATGGAATGGTCGACCTGGATAGCTAGATCATTTCTGCACAAGTAAATTTCAAATGAAGTTCATTTAGTTCTTCTAAATTAAGTCTGGTCTTCTAAATCAAGTGTAAATAATTAACTTACCCGCACTTTATATTTATAGTAACATTATGTGTCACTGAACCTTGATAGTGAAAAATTTAGTTCCAGCGCTAAAATTGCTTTCCTTTTGGCTCTATAAAAGCAATGCACTACACAACAAAGCAAATTCTGACTGTCCCCATGTCGTTCTGATTCCTGAAAATCTGGCATGGGTCTAATGTCATATGCCCGTAAGATAGAAAGAGGAATATGTTCAGCTGTCGATTATGCTAATTTGAGTCTTGCTTTATATAAAAAAATTGTTGATGCTTGATAAATATTCGTTTTAAGAGTCATTGCTTTGACATTATGGTGTTGATATAATCTGTATCCATCTCACATGCTGTTTTATTGAATTGTTATTTTGGCTCTTAAAATTATAATTAATTTCCAGGAATATGCATTAAAAGCTTTACAAATCACTGCAAATATGATTTCAAAGGCATAATTTTTACTAAACATCACATTTATGTGTAAGATTTTTTGTTACATCAATGTTTGCATATTTTGTAATTTTTGGGAAAATTTACCCCACCCACTTTTAGCTATGACTACAAGCCTAAGCTAAAGACTAATTCTGTGAAGAAATACATATAACTCAAGAACAGGTTTCTGGGCAATTTTTAAGTATGACTTCAACCACACAAACATACCTTTTGTATTTTAAAAACTTTTTTTTCACTTGTAGACAAAACTTATTTTGGTGATTTTTCGCCATTTTTTGCTATATTTATGAATATTCACAAAAATACAAAATCAAAAAGCTGTTTATTATTCATGTAAGTCAAAGTGCAATTTATCAGCTTTATTTTGATACCAAAATAATTGTTTTAGCTTAATAAATGAGTAAGTTATAGGGTATTTTAGGAGGTATGTATGAAAAGTGCACCGAATGACCTTTGACCTTGATTTTAAAAAAATCCTACCACTTTTAAGCATGTCATCCACCCTTAACCAAAGCGTGGGACCCTAACGTATTGAAAAATACCACTCCAATTTTTATAGGGTACCGGTTGCAAGAAAAGTTCCATACCAGGACCTGGCTCGTAGACTAGTTGTATTTAGAAGAAATATGACCAGCAATGTAGGTGTAAAGTTTTCATTTTTGCTCAGTATACTATCCAAAATGTTTTCTAATTCAAAATGAAGGATTTTTAAAATTCAATCAACTTGGTACTTGTCATTCTAAACTTTCGTCGATTTTGACGAGTCCAAAATTTCGTTGTGTGATAACATGTTTATTCAGTCCCAAACATAAAAATCCTACACAGACAAAAAAATAGATTTTCTAAATAGAGTATTTATACTGTAGACAAAAAGAAGAAATGAACAGAACTGTTCAAATATGGAGATTGTTTTTGAAATGTGCAAATATTTTTGTGTAAATAGTAAATTTATGAATGTTTAACCCTTTCCCAAACAAGACCTGGTTTTGACGTCCCTAATAGAAAAGGCTTGGGAAAACATTGAAACAAAAGAAGAAACTGCTGATAACCAGCAGTTTCTCCTTTTGTCTCAATATTTTCTATCCCATATTTTACACAAATTCTATCTTTAATAACTTCCATTTTGTCAATTGTGGCTGTTTTTGAAGTGGATCACCCTAAAATTTTGTTGTTTGGGAAAGGGTTAATTGTATTAATGATATTTTATTTTAGTCTTTTTCACATGTACTTTGTGTTGTATATTTTACTTGTGTTTTTAGTTGAATCTAGGTGGGCTTTCATAGAAGATAGAGAGAGAGAGAGGGAAGGAAAGAGAGAAAGAAGGATGAAAAAATACCTTTTTTGTTAACCCTTTCCCAAGTGACTAAATATTATGGTTGTCCAATTTCAAAGCTGTTGCAGACTACAAAAATAATAGCGTATTTCTTACCATTGTAGACACCTAATTTGGCAACGTCTGCCTTTCTTGATGCTTTATGACTGAGAATATAATTTGTGTACAAAAAATAGAAGGCCTGCAGCAAATATAGAGGCCAAAGAGAAAATATTGATCATTGAACATCTATTTTGTCATCAATTATAGCTTTCAAATTGGAAAACCCTGGAATTTTGTTGTTTTGGAATGGTTTAGGTTAAAACTGTACATAATAAACGTTTCCATATTGTGATCTTGGTTGTTGTTATTATACACATTTTAGATATTTTGCACATGATTGTACAATGTAGCTATTTGCTGATATCAAGAAGTTAGGAGTCTGCTCATGTTGGTTTAGTAAATTTTTACCAGACGACAAAATTTTAGACTGGTCCAAATTCAAATATGATCACTGGTGGTGAACTCGGCCAAAGCGCGGGACGTTTTTTCGTGATCATAGTATTCCGTCAGTGTTGTTATAAAATATCCTAACTACGGCTTTGATAAAGCCTTAGTTACGAGATTTTATAACAACACAGACGGTTTGTCAATACATATCGGTAAACCCGGTCTATTTTTGGAACAAGTTTATTGTTATTAGAAAAACTATCCAATCAGATCTTTGAACTCACATTTAAACGCAAAATATCTGTACCTTGTAGTGAAAAACGTCCCTCGATTTGGCCGAGTTCACCACCAGTGATGATGTACCCAAATTTTTGCTCACACAACTGATTGTAGGGGAGGTCATAAACATTACGTGTTGGCAAGTTCCAATTTTTTTAACCCTTTCCCAAACGGCAAAATTTTAGCATGATCCACTTCAAAAACTTTCACAAATGACAAAGTGGAAGTAATTAAAGATAGAATTTGTGTAAATCATGGCATAGAAAATATTGAGACAAAGGAGAAACTGCCGGTTATCAGCAGTTTCTTCTTTTGTTTCAGTGTTTTCCCCAGCCTTTTCTAATAGACGTCAAAACCGGAGGCGCATTCTTTAGAGCGAGATTTTTTAAGATTTCTTAAGGTGTTTTGGATAAAGGGTTTTTAAGACCGAGACTTTGACCGAGCTGCTCTGAATGCTCCATACTTTATACAGAAGATGTCATGATGACGTCATTTGTATAAATTATGGAGCATTCGGAACACCGCGGTTTATGAATTATGGAGTGTTCGGAACAACTCGGTCAAATCTCTTTTATAGATGTTTGTACAGAGTTGACTGAGGAGTTCCGCACGAAGTATAGGGTAATGACGCCTCCCATTGAGCGTCTTAAAAATCTTCGTCGAAAGAACGCTTTATCCTAAAATATCTTAAGAATTCTCAAGATATCTCAAGAAATCTCGCTCTAAAAATGCACCTCTGGTCTTGTTTGGAAAAGGGTTAAACTCGAAACATGTCTGTATAGGTTGGGTATGCAATAGGTGTTATCATTGTTGCACGCAAAAATACGGACATGACATTAATCTCAATATGGGTGGATTACCTCAAGTCTTAGGAAACAATTTGCAATGATTTGCCTGTATATAGATATTGTTTATGTATTCTGTTAAGTCTTTAAAAATTATGAATTATGAAAAATGTTAAAATCTATTCATGAATCAAATACAAATGAATAAAAATTTGTGCTTATTTGCAGTTTAACCCTTTCCCGAACAACAAAATTTTAGGGTGATCCACTTTAAAAACTGCCACAATTGACAAAATAGATGTTATCAAAGATAGGATTTGTGTAAAATATGACACAGGAAATATTGAGACAAAAGGAGAAGCTGCTGGTTATCAGCAGTTTATTTTGTTTCAATGTTTTCCCAAGCCTTTTCTATTAGGGACGTCAAAACCAGGTCTTGTTTGGGAAAGGGTTAATAAGGATCAGGTTCTATAATTAGCTCACCTGAGCATGAAGTGCTCAAGGTGAGCTATTCAAAATGAGGTCACTCACTGTCTGTCTGTTTGTCCACAATTTCTTTAAACATCTCCTAAACCATAGAGTTAATTTTGGCAGGAATGTTGTTTGGATGACCATTTTCGAAACCTGTTTGGGAATTTTTTTATTAATCCAAAAATGGGGGCTTGGCAGGGCGGAGCTTTTCCAACTTGGAGAAATCAGGAGAAAATTCTTTAAAATTTAACCATGGGGCCAAATTTAGCCATTCTTCGTAGGAATATTCCTTGGGCGACTCTTTTCATCACCTCTTTATAAAATTTTGATTTATGAAAAAAATGTTTGCATGGTAGGGTGGGGCTTATCCAACTTCAGAGAAATCATTAGTTAATTCTTCATAAATTTACTTCTCAACCATGGAGCCCATTTTGAAGAAACTTGGCAGGTTTATATTCCTTGTTGACTTGTTTGGAAACTTGTGCATGATATTTTTATTCATCAAATAATGTGGGAGTGGCAGGCCAGGGCATACCTGACTTACGGAAATTATAAGAAAATTCTTTAAAAATCATTTGTTTGAAAGGTGTATGTCTGAAGTCATGTTTTGATATTTTATTTGTATATTGTAAACATGTTTAATGGTTTCACAAATTCTTCATTTAAGTGTAGAATTATCCCAGCAAAATAGTGCTATTTGTATAGATAAATATCATGGAATGAAAGAGGTTTAACTGTTAAGTCATTACAAAACAAACATTTAGGTTGGCACAATTTGAAAGCTTCTGCAGATGACAAAATGACTGTTGAAGAAGAAAGAATTTCTGGACAATATGTCACAGAAAATATTGAAACAAATGGAGAAAATGCTGGTTATCAGCATTTTGTGCTTTTGCATTAATGTCTTTTTCTAAGCCTTTTGTATGAGGGAAATCGAAATTAAGTCTGGTTTTGGAAAGATTCTTCGAAAACAGTAAAGTTTTATGTAGGTCCAAGAGAGTCTTAGACAACTATTATTATTTTTCTTCAGATGTGAGATATATATATGTATAATACAACAAGTTAAGTATTGAGAGAAAAAGGATTAAAGAAATTGCTTTACATACAAGATAGGAATACAAAGACAGTAAATGTAATGTGATTGAGTAAGTTTGAGCAATTTACCATAGGCACATTGACATCCCTAATATGAAATATCACATTGTTTTAACTAATGAGTGGGCCCTTGTTTGGACAAATTTTACTATAGTTAAGATTGCAGCAATCCTACATTTGAATTGACATGTCAGTTTTTAAAATGTCACATCAATTTTCTAAGTGTAAGGGAAAGTGTCCCTTTAAGTTAGTCTACCCCAAACAAGATTTATGCGACATCAAAATTGTTGGGAAAACATCGTAAACCTTTGGCGGTGGAACGTTCCACTGCCAAAATTATGTTCATGATAATGCCTGAATAGATTCGTTGCCTGAATAGGTTCGAATATGTTTTTGAATGTTGAATGTTAACGATGTCGCACTAAAAATTCGAATGTCAATTTAACCCTTTCCCAAACAAGACCTGGTTTTGACGTCCCTAATAGAAAAGGCTTGGGAAAACATTGAAACAAAAGAAGAAACTGCTGATAATCAGCAGTTTCTCCTTTTGTCTCAATATTTTCTATGCTATATTTTACACAAATTCTATCTTTAATAACTTCCATTTTGTCATTTGTGGCACTCTTTGAAGTGGATCGCCCTAAAACTTTGTCGTTTGGGAAAGGGTTAATCTCATTTTGGATGGACTACCTTAAAGAAAAATCTTTACAGATTATGTTATTTTATGTAATATATTTGATTCATGTTTAGATTGTTTACATTTTGTTTCACTTTGCAATGTACAACAATGTTACTGTATTTATGATCTGTATTAAAGGTTTTTGATGGAATGGATTGTCTTGTTTTAAATCTTTTAACCCATTCCCAAACTGGGTTTAACATCAGTATCGGTATTTTCCATGCTTTTTAGCATGACTATTTTTAGAATAGGGGAACTATTCAAGTCACCCGTGCGTTGACATCATGCTTTGGTTTAGTCTTCATGTGCAAGTTTGTGAAATCTCTGTTTCTACTAAAGCTCTGAAACCTTGCACATGCCTGTCAGTGATTTTTTAGCGAGCCGTGACTTTATGTCGGGGATTATGTAACAGTGAACTGGATAAAATCATTCCCTATACTCTATACTGTACACAAATCTTCTCATGATGTTATTTGTATATAGTACGACGCATTCGGAACAACTTGGTCAATTCTCTCTCGGAATGTTTCTACATCAATTCACCAAGGATTTCTGAAGGGAACCTTGCTCAAAATAACGCTTTTTCTAAAACTTCTTGTGTCATCTTGCAAAAACTCTAAAGAAATCACCTCAGATTTTGACATACTGAATAGAGATATTACTGGAAAACTGGAGTAGATAGTATCTATGGTTTGTAGATCCTGACTTGCGCAGACAATGTAGGTAAGAAAGATAAAACACACACACACAACTTTATTATATTTCTTGCTTATCTAGAATTTTATTCAACTTCTTGTATATATAAAAAAACATTTAACTAACTTATACAAGAACATAGTATACAATTTTCACAGTAAAAAATCTTAGTATCGATCAGTGCAGCTAACAATTTTCTTTTTAATCTTTAAACCCTCTCCTAAATAAGCAATTCTTCACACTATCAGAATTATGCCAATATCATGGAAGATATTTTGAGCAGTAAACATTTATGCTTTAGACACTATAATCATATAGTTCATAATTATGGTTGAAGTTTTGAGCCATAAAAGAGTTATGCTTTTTACAAGGTAAAATATTTTGTAATATGAAGTGAAACAGCATGATTTTATTTCACCCATTACCACACAATGACTCCTTTTGACTCCTTACAAGATGGCTTTGAAAAACATTGTGTCACAAGCAATTTCTTCATTTCCCACATCAGGGTTCATGCAGACAGCCAATGGCCAAATTCAAGCACTTTTTCAGCACATAATTCCATTTTTCAAGCATGTTTCTTCATACACCAGTCACCACGGTGGGGATTGTGCATGATGGGATGGATAACGACTACCGACAATAGGAAACGATTTTATCAAGTAAACCGTGACGTACTTTCGGACAAATAAATAGTATTTCGTTGGTGTTGTTATAAAATCTCGTAACTACAGCTTGAATCAAACCGTAGTTACTAGATGTTATAACAACACCGACGGTTTATCAAAACATAACGGTAAACTCAGTCTATTTTTTGCACAAAATTTGATGCCAACTCGCCTCGCTTCAGGTAAGACATTTTGCAATAACTCTGTTATTTCTGTATCAATTTTCAAGCGGTTTGCTGCATGTACCCCGCCTTATCGAGCTCTTTCATCGGATGTATGACATATTAGATAACTCATGATACTTTTTCCGAAATATTGTCCCAACCGACCAGAAAGCGAAATGGTAACGACTACGGCTAAATTAACCACGCTTCAGGTAAGAATTTGTGCAATAACTTTCTTATTTCTGCGTCAATTTTCATGCGGTTTGTTGCATGTACTCCGTCTTACTGAGCCCTTTTCTCAGATATATTATTTATCTGGAACTTCCCTGTACTTTTCTCAAAAACCGATCCCAACCGACTAGAAAAAGGGCCTGAATTTTTTGTCGTTTTTCTGGTCGGTTGGGATCAATTTTTGGACAAAGTACAAAGATTCTACAAACAAGTCATATATCCGAGGAAAGAGCTCACTAATGCGGGGTACATGCAACAAACCGCTTGAAAATTGGAGCAGAAATAAGAAAATTATTGCACAATTTCTTACCTGAAGCGAGGCAAATTTTGTCCGTATACTCCATATTCGTTATCCATCCCAGCATGCACAATCCCCACTGTGGTCACCAACGATGGTCTTCAACAAAGAGTGCTGCAGTCCCACTATCCACTTCCCTGCCAAATTTCTTACTTTCAAGGGGCATAATTCTCTCAAAGTAGGTGGAAAGGGAGGAGGAATTGCAAATGTGTCAGTCTCTGAAGAAGGCTTGTTCAAGATCGTACCTCTATTTTTTTCACCAAAATAATTCTCAAGTGTAGATGTTTAAATCATCTTCTTTTTACCATGAATTTAGTCATTCAATAATTTTTAGCTCCACTGGCCGACAGGCCAGCGGGCTATTGTCATGGCAGTGTGTCCGTCATGCGTCCGTGCGTGTGTCCGTCCATCCGTAAACTTTTTCTTTAAAAATCTTCTTCTCAGAAACTACCAATTGGATTTCAGTCAAACTTCACAAGATTGATCCTTGGGTGACCCTCTCTCAGATTCCTTCAAAGAATTCTGATTGAATCAGAATAACCTGAGTTATCTGCCCTTGAATGTCAAAAATAGCTGGTTTTGACTTTAATTTTACTCTAAAATCCACAAATACTAACCAATCAAGACAAAACTAAAAGAGAATGTTGCTGACTATAAGATCCTGCCTTGGTATAATTTTCAGCTTGATCATGAGTTATGAGCCCTTGAAATTGATAAAATTGCCATTTTCGGCTCTATTTTGACTTTGTTTTCACTCTAGCAAATACAAATATTGATCAATCTAGACAATACTTGTACAGAATGTTGATGACTATAAGATCTTGCATTAGTGTAATTTTCAGCTTGATCTGAACTTATTATCATGAGTTATGATTCCTTGAAATTGAAGAAATTGCCATTTTCGACTCTATTTTGACTTTGTTTTCACTCTAGCAACTACAAATATTGACCAGTCAAGACAAAACTTGTACAGAATGTTGGTTACCATAAGATCTTGCCTTGGTATAATTTTCAGCTTGATCTGAATTTTACATCATGAGTTATGTGCCCTTGAAATTGACAAAATTGCCATTTTCAACTCTATTTTGACTTTGTTTTCACACTAGCAACTACAAATATTGACCAATCAAGATTAAACTTGTACAGAATCTTGGTGACTATAAGATCTTGCCTTGGTGTAATTTTCAGCTTGATCTGAATTTTATATGAGTTATGTGCCCGGACAAAATTGCCTTTTTCGGCTTTATTTTCGCTTTTACAATCATTAGTATTAACTAATCAATACAGAACTTTCACAGAAATCTTACTGACCATATGATCTTACTTGCTCGTAATTTTCAGCTTGGTCATGCATTTGCTTGTTTGCGCAGCCTGAACCTGTGAAATTGCATTCAACAAGACAAACAATCAGGCCTGTGGAGCGCTTCCAGGCCGCCAGGACTGTCTAGTTAAGAATGTTTTTGACAAATTCAAGCACTTTTTAAGGACTTTTCAAGAAAGGGATCAAAATCATGCACTTTCAAGCACTATTTTTCATTTTTAAGCACTTTTCAAGAATCAGGCTCAAATTTAAACACTTTTCAAGACTGTGCAAACCCTGCACATTGTTTCCACCCAAAAAGACCTAAAATGAAAAATTTCATTCACTTGAAGTTGTTTTTTGCATGATCTTTCAATTTGGACTGCCCTAAAATGTTGTCGTTTGGTAATGGGTTAAAGACCAAATTTCACAACTAACATTTATCGATCTAGCTTGACTTATTATTGAGTTATCTATGAGTGAAAAACTGAATAATCAGAAAGTGTAGTATTCACCCAATCTAAACTTTAAAATATCTTCAAAACAAAAATACCAACTAGAAAGACCTGAAGGTCTTGAGTCGCTCCACAGGCCTGAATTTCTTTTAATATCAAATCCAAGTTTTGACTAGATTTTTGAATACTTGTGGTTCTTACAGCAAAACCAAAGTCAAAAGCAGCAATCATGTGGTCAATGCAAAAAGAAAGTAATTGATTGACTACTATTTTAGGGATGTTAAAGCGATAATAAAATTGAAAACTGTGGTTTTGCCAAATTAAAGGACACATATTTCAGTATGTATATTTAAAATCAAATCGAAAATTAAACACATGCAAGATCTTATGGTCACTATCATTCTGTTAAAATTTTGTCTATATAAGTCAATATTTGTGGCTTCAAGAGTGGAAAAGGTGTCGAAAACTTAAATTTTGTCAATTTCAAGGGCAAATAACTCAAATTGTAACAGTGTGATCATGTTGAAAATTACACATAAGCAAGATCTTGTTGTCAACAAGATTTTTTCCACATATCATCATGATTGGTTAACATTTGTAGTTGTTAGAGTGAAAACAAAGTCGAAAATGGCAATTTTGTCAAATTCAAGGGCACATAACTCATGATGTAAGATTCCGATCAAGCTGAAAATTACACCCAGGCAGCATATAATGCTTATATATATATTCTGTCCAAGTTTTGTCTTGATTGGTCAATAATTGTAGATTTTAGAGTAAAAATAAAGTCAAAACCAGCAAAATAGAGCGGAAAATGACAATTTTTTGCAATTTCAAGGGCACATAACTCATGCTATAAAATTCAGATCAAGCTGAAAATTGTACCAAGGCAAGATCTTACAGTCAGCATCATTCTGTCAAAGTTTTGTCCTGTTTAGTCAATATTTGTAGTTGCTAGAGAGAAAACAAAGTCAAAATACAGCCGAAAATGGCAATTCTGTCAATTTCAAGGGCACATAACTCATGATGTAAAATTCAGATCAAGCTGAAAATTTTACCAAGGCAAGATCTTGTAGTCAGCATCATTCTGCCAAAGTTTTGTCTTGATTGTTCAATATTTGTAGATTTTAGAAGAAAACTAAAGTCAAAACCTGCTATTTTTGACATTCAAGGGCTGATAACTCAGGTTATTCTGGTTCAATCCATATTCTTTGAAGGAATCTGAGAGAGGGTCACCCAAGGATCATTCCTGTGAAGTTTGGTTGAAATCCATTCAGTAGTTTTTGAGAAGATTTTTAAAGAAAAAGTTTACGGACGCACGGACGGACGCACGCACGCACGCACGCACTACGGACACACCGCCATGACAATAGCCCGCTGGCCTGAAAGGCCAGTGGAGCTAAAAACTCTACTCATTTACCATGTACATGGAATTATGCCAGCACAATAATATTTATTCCAGATCTTTTTCTGTTTCATACTATCAATATCACTATTACTTTTACAGTATTACATGTATTATAACTATACCAGTCAAACATTCAACCTAGTCAAATAATGTTAAATAGATGAAAGCCCATTTTAAAAATGAAACAATTGAAATTCTTCGTATTTAGAAATAAACAATCAAGCTGCAAGATTATAATTTAGTGTAATGTAGCACATAAGCTGATGCATAAATTACAAAACATAGATAAATAAAAAGCATAAGCAAGCTCTACACTATTTAACAAATTAGTCAAAATCGGGAAAAAGGGCCATTATAGCATTTTAGAAAACAATATTTCATAATCAGCATGACTTCAAATCTAGCCAAATAAGGATACATGTTCTTTACTTACAGTTGCTATGCATAATAAAGAAACCATTAGAAAACAACATGGATCCAGATCAGACTGTGCATATGCACAGGCTGATCTGGATCCATGTTGTTATCAAATGCAACAAGGGACCTTTTTCCAGACTCTGTCTCGATTTATAACTTATCCGTAACTGTACAAAACCAAGCTAAAACATTAAAATCATAGTTTAATTGCAATAATAAAAGTCACAAGCCTTTTACAACCGCTTTTCTCTCAATCCTTTTCCATGATAGCCAATTTTTTGGTTGGTCCATGCTAATAGACAGTGCAAATGACAAAATGAAGCCAAAGTGACAAGTGTGTACAAGCATGGAAAGCATTGTAAGGAAAGGAGATAATGCTGGCTTTATCATTTTATTTCAATGTTTTCATATACCTTTGTTTCAGGTTTTCAAAATCATTTACTATTCGGGAATGGATTAACAACCTAAAAATGAAAGCCATTTACATTTTGTGGGAGACGGTTGTGACATCCAACTAACGATTTACTTGTTACCCTTGAAATTGATTAAATTTAATTTAAAGAGATAAGATAAATAATTGCACTATCAAAACTATCTACAAAAGTTTAAATAATTTGTAAGGCTTAGAGCAAAACTGTTGTAATCACACACATAATGTAATCTTATGTGCACTTACAATAGTTTTCCCCCAGCCTTTGAGTCTTGCAACTTAAAATGAGAGCTATCACATTATTAAGCAAGAGACTTTTTAACCCATTACCAAACAAAATTTTAGGGCGGTCTGTATTGAAAGATCCTGCAGACAACAATTTCAAGTGAATGGAAATTTTAATTCTTATGTCTTTTTGGATGGAAAACATTGTGGAAAATGAAGAAATTGCTTGTCACAAGCAATTTCTTCATTTTCCACAATGTTTTCCATGGCCATTATTTTTGGGGAGTCAAAAAGAGTCATTGTGTGGTAATGAGTTAAAATATATGTATGTCCCGTCCCTTTAGGGCCAACCTTCGGTGTAGCCATTTAGCAACTAAAGCAGACCAATGGTAGTATTTATCGAGTATGATAATCATCAAAGGGCAATAACTCCATATTAAATATCATCAGCAGAGTTATGGTTCTTGTGCACAGCACCATTCCTTCATAAGATCTATAAAGTTTCATAGTTCTACCTTGAATAGTTTTTCAGTAATGCTACGGACAAAAGTGACATACCAACATACAAGCAAACTGACCCTCCGACTGACCAACCAACAAACCGACTATTGCAAAATAATATACCAGCATTTCTCCAAAAGGGGCATGATAATACACAGGCAACCATTGAATGGACTGAAAGTTAATAAACTCTTTCTCTAACCTAAGTTATAAACTGTTTTAAAAACACAATGTTGCTGATGACAAAACTAATATGAATATATAATTTAACACTAAATTAGACAAAACATATTGGAAGAAAAGGAGACAATCTCGGTGATCAGCTGTTGGGAAATCATAATCTGGGATTGTTTTGGGAAGGCTTATTGCATGAAAATGTCTAAGCTTACACAAAATAAGAACCTGTAGATGAACAAAGTGATAGTTTCAGATCACGATATTTGCAAGCTAATACAAATACATTAAACAAGTATACAAGTTTTTTCATTGCTCATTCCCTTCTGTGGTGCATAATAATTTTCATTATCAACACTTTTCTCCAACAATGTTTTACAATCTGTCCCTTTATGGATCACTATTGACTAGGTTAAGGAAATATTTTGCACCAGTCAGAATTTTCTTGTAAACAAATGAAATGACATAACACACTACACCAAAAGCTCCTGGATTCCAAGTATATTCATCCCAAACCCTTCACCAATTTATTTTCCTCTCAACAATCCTGGCGTTGCCAAACAAAACAAGGTTTCATTGTCTATCGATAAAGAAAATCAGCATTTTCTTCTGATGTCTCGATATATTATATGTTATATAATATTGTACATGAATCCATTCTTTATTCCCAACCATTCTGTGATCTGAAAATCCTTTCTTACCCATTGCTCAACGTTTACTACGTAAACAATCTCCCTCTGTTATTTTGAAACTCAATCTTGTGGCCTTGAGAACTCATTATTCAAGCTGTGGCAGAGAATGTCATAACAAATGAAAAATCAGATACAAATTTTCATTGACCTTCAAATATTATGTGACATCCTTAACTAACAAAATCAATCTGTTTGACTATCGCAAATAATTCTTTCACTTGTGAATATCAAAGTGCGAGACAAATATCTTTTCATAAATTGACTAAAAATGTAAAAACAAGAGAGAGTTGCATATATGTTTCCATATAACTTTGGACATAATATTATCACATTTTCATAACGCTTTCCCAATCAAGCCATAATTCTAACCTCCCTTTAAGTTTTGAAAAGCATTGAGAGAAAAAAGTAAATGCCGGTAAACAGCATTTTCTCCTTCTCTCACAATTTTCTCCATGCTTTATCAAATATACACATTTACCATCTTGGCAACATTAATTTTGTCATCTGCAAAACCTTTCAATTTGGACCTATTTACAATTATGCTGCTAGATAAAGGATTAATTCTAACCTTTTCACAACAATGAATTGTCAGGATGATCCAATTTGAAAGTTGTTGTGGACGACAAAATCAATGTTATAAAAGATTAGATATGTGAACAATAGAGCACAGAAAATATTGAGGCAAAAGGAGAAAATGCTGGTTACCAGCATTTTCTTCTTTTACCACAATGTTTTTCAAAGCCATCTCTATTAGGGCTGTCAAAACCCGGTTTAGTTTGGGAAAGGGTTCATTCTTCATCGGCTTTGTAAACCCTCACAAAGATCCATCCCGATGAAACTTTGCCAAGGCTCCCAACACATCGCCCGCAGTTTTCTTAGAAAACAAAGACGTATAGAGTTTAGACGCAGCACCGGAGGGAAGATCACTTCCTGAAGTAGAAGCAGAAGTTAGTAAAGCACTTTCAGTGTTTGATGACATTGTCATAGCTTGTGACACTAGAGACATCGTCGAGGTCATGTTTAATGCTACTGATGACACGGGTAAAGTATTTGGTCTTGTTGTTGAACTAGACAATGCTTTCTCTTGGTTTGCTGAATTTGTCGTGTCGTCAGGCGATCTGTTCAGATAGCCATACAAACTCATTCCTGTGTCTTTCAGTTTGTTTATCACTCCCAGCGCGTTTGTGAGAGAATTTGGTGACAGTTTTTCGTCCATGTTCCCCGTAAGCCCTCTAGCAGTGTGTGACTTTGACCTTGAAGTTGACATTATTGTCGTCGATTCCGTGACATTAACACTTGGTGCTACAATGACACTCGGTACCGACGCATTCTGTAAAGAGTTTGAACCACTGAGATTGCTTGTAAATGTTGTTTGGTTTTGTAATAAGCTGGTTTGTGACTGAAAACTCGGTGAACAAATTGGTCGCTGAGAACTAACAAGTCCTTGTTGAGATAAGTCCTGATTGGTTCTATGTGTCCATGCAGAAGATGATGTAATTAAGTTATAATTGTTTGTTGGTAGGGTTAGAGACGAGGTGGGTGTAATCGGAGCTGGGTTGTACAGCGAATCACTGACTAGGCTAGGAAACCGGGTGGGGTTTGAGCTCGCCGCTCCGTGATGTGTCCGTGTTTTTGGTCGTTCTGGAGATGATACGAGTAAATCTCGCTCGTTAAGAAGTGAAGCGAGACCCAGAGACATGCTGTAAGTACTGGTACCAGCGCTCTCCGTACTGTCACAACTGGCCATTCTCGGGCTGGATGAGGAAAACGTCATCGCTCTGAAATGTACAGAATTACAATGTATGTTACAGCTTACTGACTCCTAGCCAAACCTACCTTAACCCTTTCAAGAACAAGACCTGCTTTTGACGTTCCTGAGAGAAAATGCTTGGGAAAACATTGAGGCAAAAGGAGAAAATGCTGATCATCAGCATTTTGTCCTTTTGCCCAATATTTTCTGAGCCATTTTGTACCCAAATTCTATTTTGTTCTAACATCCATTTTGTCGTCTTACCATTTCAACTTGGACTACCCTTAAATTTTGTCGTTTGGGAAAGGTCTAAAATTTCTAATATGGCAATACCTTAGACTGGTCCAATTTGAAAGCTGCATCAGATGATAAAATGGATGTTGATAAAGATAGGATATGTGTAAGATATAGCACACAAAAAACTTAGGCAAAAGAAGGTAAGAAAAAGCTGGTCACCAGCATTTTTTTCTTTAGCCTCAATTATTTCTTAAGTCTCGACTATTAGGGATGTCAAAACCGAGCCTTGTTTTGGAAAAGGTTAAGAGATTCCCAGCCAATTTAAGTTTGACATGAGCCATTAGATCAGAGTTGTCTTAGAATCATGTAACTACATTATGATAAAGTATGAATATATTAATTAAGGCCAACAAAGAAATTATCAGCAATATCTTTTTATGTGGAGCAATCCCAACCATTAGTAGAGAATGACTAAGTATATGCAAAATTTTCACCCAAAATATTTTCTTATCAAAATTACAAATTTCTCAACAAGAGTGCCATCGTCACAATATAAGCCGCCACTTATAAAACTTGAGACAAAAAAATGACATTGACAAGGATTTATGAATATTCACTGAAAACCTGTAAAACAATTGTGTTCACAAAAAGGTTTTTATAAATATCCAGTGAAAAACCTGGAAGGAATTGCGTTCACGAGGCTAAAATATCATTAAGTCCCAGAGACTAAGATTCAAGGGGGCATAATTCAGGCAAAAATCAATGAACCATAAAATCCTTACTTCATGCACATCTACCAATTAAGGTAATAACATCCACCAAGTTTCAGTCCCAGAGACTAAGTTTTAAGGGCGCATAACTGTGGAAAAAATCAATGAACCATAAAATCCTTCCTACATGCACATCTACTAATTGAGGTGATAACATTGACCAAGTGACATTAAGATCCAACCAGAAACTTAGGAGGAGTTGCGTTGACAAGGCTGCAATTTCAATAAGCCCCAGAGACTAAGATTGAAGGGGGCATAACTCTGGCAAAAATCAATGAACCATAAAATCCTTCCTTCATGCACATCTACCAATTGAGGTGATAACATTGACCAAGTTTCATTAAGATCCAGCCAGAAACTTAGGAGGAGTTGTGTTGACAAGCCTGCAATTTCAATAAGCCCCAGAGACTAAGTTTTTAAGGGGCATAACTCCAGCAAAAATCGACGAACCATAAAATCCTTCCTTCATGCACATCTACCAATTGAGGTGATAACATTGACCAAGTTTCATTAAGATCCAGCCAGAAACTTAGGAGGAGTTGCGTTGACAAGGCTGCAATTTCAATAAGCCCCAGAGACTATGTTTTTAAGGGGCATAACTCAGGCAAAAATCGACGAACCATAAAATCCTTCCTTCATGCACATCTACCAATTGAGGTGATAACATTGACCAAGTTTCATTAAGATCCAGCCAGAAACTTAGAAGGAGTTGCGTTGACAAGGCTGCAATTTCAATAAGCCCCAGAGACTAAGTTTTTAAGGGGCATAACTCAGGCAAAAATCGACGAACCATAAAATCCTTCCTTCATGCACATCTACCAATTGAGGTGATAACATTTACCAAGTTTCAAGAAGACCCAGCCAGAAACTTAGGAGGAGTTGCGTTGACAAGAAAAGTGGACGGACGAACGGACGGACGGACGGATGGACGGAAGGACGGACGGACAGACGGAGAAGATGACGCCAATATACGTCCGCCTCCGGCGACGTATAAAAACTGCCAAATTGTCCAAGTTAGTGAAAGTAAACTGTTGCAAACTTCTTATTCTCAGTTATTAAACTTTTTTTCAAATTTTAAATTTATGAAGCTTTAACGTACCACCTCGCTATTAGATAAATGAATCACAAACATAATTGCACAATGACCACCCCCCTTCAAAGAATAAATAGGGAATGAAAAGCCTGTTAATGACTTAACCCATTCCCACACATGGACACTTTATGACGCCCTATAAGATAAAAGCTTTGGAAAATATTGTGGAAAATGAAGAAATTGCTTGTAACAAGCAATTTCTTCATTTGCAACAATGTTTTCTATCAAGAAAGACCAAAAACTGTAAAACTTCATTCACTTAAAAATGTCGTCTGCAATATCTTTGAATTTGGACCAGTCTAAATTTTTGCCATTTGGTAATGATTTAAAGTAAAGGCAGACCTTCTATGACGAAACAACCTATGTATGTATTTGAAGCAAAAGCAATGTAGCTATATTATTCTTTGTACATTAACCATACCATTTAACACTCCCAAGCAAGACCTGGTTTTCACGTCCCCAATAGAAATGGCTTTGGAAAACATAAAGACAAAAGAAGAAAATGCTGGTCACCAGCATTTTCTCCTTTTGACTCAATATTTTCTCTACTATATTATACAGAATTCCTATTTTTATCAACATCACTTTTGTTGTCTAGAGCAGCTTTCCATTTGGATCACCCCCAAATATTGTTGTTTGGCAAAGGATTAATACCATTTTGAAAACCAGCTTTCTTTGTTATTATGGCAAGTTTAGTCCAGTAATGATGTTATGGCATGTGTTGACAAATTTACCAATGTAATCAATGCAATTTAGAAATCCGAATTACTGTAATTTGCATTTGATGGTTCAAATCTAGCAGGTGTCTAACACCTGCAAGATTTGAGCCAACATTTGCAAAAATGAACTGAAAATTAGAAACACTTTGCAATAATTCAATTGATTATAAATTGATATTGAATCATGAATCATCTTTAACACTCTCAGGAAAACTTTATATCAGGATTATTAATCTCCATAGCAGTTTCAACACAAAGCAATACTAGGGAAGCAAAATTCTGTCTAGTGTTCACACAAAGCTTAAGGCAGTGAAAAGCTAATTTATGAAATGAATTTTGAAAAGCGCAAATATGATGATAACCCTGGCCTGGCCTTGCAGTCTACAAACTCTGACTACATTGTAGAGAGGTCTACTTATTGTTGACTTTCTAAAATGTACTTATCCTAACTTGAAAAAATTATGATCTAGACTTCTGGCAGATCGAGAATTTCTGTGAAGGCGGTCTGAACATACAAATAAGGGGGTTTTGTTTTCCTAGTATTACACACTTTTGAATGCAAATCATATTATCAGGCTTCAGACAGGGATACAAACAAACCCCATCTGGATCCGCCACTGTAGACTGACACAACAACACAAGTTACAATGCAACTAAATTGAGTACAGTAAATTCTAATTCTCCCTAGCACCCAAAGCAAGACTGATGATTATTTTAGCAAGCCTTACATATCATCATCGGTGACAGTATTTATAGAAGCTGTGTCCTCATCGTCACTGTACAGGTTATACATGGTAGTATAGGTCAATTATTTGCTTCATTAACCCATTACAAGACGACGAAATTTCAAACTAGTCCAAATTCAAAGATGTTGCAGACGACAAATTCAAGTGAATAAAATTTTACATTTTTGGTCATTTTGTATAGAAAACTTTGTGGGAAATGAAGAAATTGCTTGTCACAAGCAATTTCTTCATTTTCCACTATGTTGTCTAAAGTCTTTATCTTGTGGGGAGTCAAAAGGCGTCACTGTGTGGTAATGGGTTAATACAAATTGATATCAAGATTGCTATGAAAAACACACATACATTAAGTCTAGGGATGAAATTACTACTACTTTGAAATTTTGTTTGGTTCAATCACAATATATATAGGAAATCTGTGTCAAGTGTACACACTTTGAATGTGTTGAAATGTTTCATTACTTTTCATAAAATTTACACAGCATATAAAGTTACACATAGTGCACAATACTGACCTGCCAGCTTCGGATGGAAGCATCAATGTAGAATCTGTACCTTTCATTACATTACACAATATTTACACAGCACATATATTTACACATTTATGTTGTAGTTTACACATTTATACAAAATACAGACCTGCCAGCTTCAGAAGGATGCCTCACTCTAGAATCTGTATATGTGTACAAACCAGATGCGTGCTGGAATCTTACATCACTTTACACAATATTAACACAGCATATATACATACACATTTATGTTGTAGTTTACACAATTACACAAAATACTGACCTGGCAGCCTCAGATGGATGCCTCACTCTAGAATCTGTATATGTGTACACACCAGATGCATGCTGGAATCGTGTTGGAAAATCTATCACGTCATCTGAAATACAGCAAACGGGTTATGTTTAAGATTATTTAACCCTAATGAGTTTTATAGGACATCAGGATTTTTCCGGCAAATGGACTTGTGGCTTTTGTTTTATTCAACTTTAGTAGGAGGCATAAGAAAGAATTTGTTTTTAAAGAAGGGGGGGGGGGGGGGTGAAGATATTCTAAAATTTTCATTTCAAATCCAAACCCTATGTTGTGGGTACTCATTTGAATCGTCTCGATGAGATGATTCTGATGAGTGCCCATAACATTGGGTTTGACAAACATTTATTAAAATATTTCATTTTGAAATGCCATCTTATATGTAGCTGTGTCTCACCATCTTCTTCATAATCATACCACCCTAAAATTTTGAAATTTGGGAAATGCTTAAAACCTATTAAAACCAGCATTTTCTCCTTTTTCCTCATTATTTTCCATGTTATCAAATACAATATATCTCACCATCCTCTTCATAATCACTGAGTGTATAGACTTCAGCCTCAAGGTCTAGTTTCTTCTCTCCTTTAATCGTGACACCCGGCCGTGACTCAAATATACCACCTAGGTGAGGTTTAGCTAGTTGTTGCCACTGCCTCAATGTTACAGAGCCTAAAAGAGCAAATGATATTCAAATTTGAATTCAGCAACAACTTTTAAACCATTATCAGACAGCAGATTATAGGCCTTTTTAAAATTCAAAGACGCTGCAGGCAGCAATAGAATTTGTAAGCGAATGAATTTTTTTTTGTCTTTCTTGGAAAATGGCAATTTCTTCTTTTTATTATACACTGTTTTCTAAAGCCTTAATCTTGTGGGGCATCAAAAAGTGTCATTATGCGGGAATGGTTCAGGATTAAAAACCTAGCAACTTTAAATAATGTTCTGAAATTGTCTAAACAAATAACCAACATCCTCCCTACCTTCCAGTGGTTTTACAATCCTTAATTTCTCGGGCATCCTAAAGTAAGGGTTAACCCCGCTCCCCGTCATAGACATATAACCACTGTTGGCAGACAAGACACTATCTGGAGATCGACAACGTCCAGACTGTCCTAAATCTGGGTCACTGCGGTCCGTCAACTCACTCTCTGTCCTGTAATATTAAATTTATTTTTCTTTCAATTTCATTTTTTTTCTATTTTTAACCGTCCAGACTGTCCTAAATCTGGATCACAGTGATCTGTTTACTCACTCTCTGTCCTACAATGCATGACTTTATCACACTTGTGACCAAATATTGATTGGATGTTGTTAACCACTCTTGCAACTGCTACTGTCAAATTGACTGGAGCGCCTATAGATCTTGGTTTTCTTGTTATTTTTCTCACCAGTACTACCCCCAACATCTTCCCAGAGACTCCAGCTACATGCCAAAATTGGTTTGCGACTATTCACCCATTGGTGGGAGACAAATGTCAGAAAGAATGTTTGCCGGGGCAAGAAATCAAACATGGGACCTCATGAAACAAATACATCAGCGAGTGCACTATGGCTGTGGCCGACATAGAATATGGACAGACTGCAGGTATATCCTGGCTTATCAAAGTCGCTTCGATATTCCTCTCTATAGATATAGATGACAAGGATTAATATATTGATGCTTTTCAACGAAAACCTCATAACTGCAGCTTTAGACAAGCTGCAGTTATGAAATTTTCATTGAAAAGCGATGATATTTAGTTTGATTTTTTTCTAACAATTCATGTATAAATCATTCTATATAAGTAATTGCTTCTTTAATCCAACTGCATCAAATAGATATGATGAAATTCATTTATTTTCATATAATTTCATATATCTTCAGTTAAGATTATGAACATTTGCTGTGTACCTTGATCGTCTTTTATCCATGCGTTCCCTCTCTTCTCTCGCAAAGTCCATCTCGTTGAGCTCGTTAGCACGTCGCATGGACAGACGCCGTAAGGATCTCTGTAAGTCAGTCGAGCCAGGCACACCGGGACGTCCCATTTTGTTACCAGTACTAAAATATCAAATATTAGTCTTAAACAAAACACAGCTAATTATGTGTATTGGCTAGGTGCATGGACAGACGACGTAAGGATCTCTGTAAGTCAGTCAAGCCAGGCACACCGGGACATCCCATTTTGTTACAAGTACTAAAACATCAAACATAATTATCATTGATGTCCAAGTGCTCTCCTGTGCCCAATAAGCTGTAGGGACCTCAATATGGCTTCAAGTTTATCAGTGTAGTGTCACTACACCATTGTTGACCCCTGCCCAGTAAGCTGTATCGGCTTCACTAAGCCTTCATGAAATTCAGTGTAATGCCCCTACAGCCCCTGACAAGCAATTTCTTCATTTCCTGCTACAATGTTTTCTATCCAGAAAGACAAAAACTGTAAAATTGTATTCACTTGAGATGGTCTTCTGCAACAACTTTGAATTTGGGGCAGCTAAATTTTTTGTTGCTTTGGAAAGCGTTAAAACAACAACTCACCCAAGCAGTGACTCTACGTCCCCGCCATACCCCTCACTGACCCCGGACTCCCCGTCACTGAAGTACATCGAGCTTCTCTGTGACACAGAGCGGGAATCCTCGCTCTCGACCCCACTGGTCCCCAGCATGCTGGCAGACAAAGAGTCTGGTACCCCCAAACTAGAGTCTGATGTGTTGACATTCTTCGCGGCTCTCACAGTCTCAAATATCTTCCAAGTGTGTTTCCTGCAATAGAAATAAATCTTCAACTAAAAGTAGACTGGTTCTACAGGTTTAACCTGATAATTCATCAGTGTTGTTATAAAACGTCATACCTACGGCTTCAATCACGCTGTAGTTGGAAGCTCTTATAATTACACTGTCTAAATACTATTGCTTGTCCGAAATTATACCGACAATAGGGCTGTGATATTAGCTTCCCAGACATAAAGTCCCAGCTCGATAAAAAGCTGAATTCTCATCCCTAATAAATAAACTGCATTGGTAATATGTCATTTTATAAATTTATCTGTGTAAGTTTTTCACAAACCTTCTTTCCATGGGTGAATACCCCTTGGGGTAATCAATGTCGCTGCGCAGAGAATTCTCAAGTTCTGACGCCAAGGACTCTCCTGGTATGGACAGAAGCGAGGACATGTAGTTGTGTCGTACAGCACTCGGACGTTCTCGATTACGGAGATGTCGCAGCTCATCTTGAGCCTCGTCCAGTAGTGCGAGAAGCTCTTCATTCTTCTCTTTAAGTTCAGCGATCTAGAAAGAGGAAAAATACAAGCAATGTAAAGAGGAGTTGAAAAATGAGATTTCCAATTTGGTTGCAAACTTTCCATACAAGAAAAATAATTTTTCTGAAAAATTTTATAACCGGGAAAAATAAGGTGAAATTAAGCCATTTTTTATAACAAAATGATTTTGTTAATTTTTTATTTCATCTCATCAAACAATTCAATTCTTTTCAAAACAATCCCTGTCTTTAAATGCTTAAGAGACAAAGCTTTGAAAATATTGACAAACAAGGTGTCAAACTGTCACAAGATACGCCCGTAACACTGCTTTATGTCAACAGGGGGAGCGGGTTGGTAAAAGTTTCATGGTCCTAGCTATTATACTTTTCGAGATATGCCCTGGACGATTCAAGTATGAAAACAACAAAGGACAATAACTCAAAATATAGGCTAGGTAGAGTTAAAATTCTTGTGCACTGCACTCCTCCTTAGTGAGATCTATACACCCATGAAGTTTCATGATCCTAGCTATAATACTTTTAGAGATATACTCCGGACAAGATTCAAGTATGAAAAACAACAAAGGGCAATAACTCAAAAAATAAGCCAGGTAGAGTTATGGTTCTTGTGCACTGCACTCCCCCTTGGTGAGATCTATACACCCATGAAGTTTCATGATCCTAGCTATTATACTTTTAGAGATATACTCCGGACAAGATTCAAGTATGAAAAACAACAAAGGGCAATAACTCAAAAAATAAGCCAGGTAGAGTTATGGTTCTTGTGCACTGCACTCCCCCTTGGTGAGATCTATACACCCATGAAGTTTCATGATCCTAGCTATTATACTTTTAGAGGTATACTCCGGACAAGATTCAAGTATGAAAAACAACAAAGGGCAATAACTCAAAAAATAAGTCAGGTAGAGTTATGGTTCTTATGCACTGCACTCCCCCTTTGTGAGATCTATACACCCATGAAGTTTCATGATCCTAGCTATTATACTTTTAGAGATATACTCCGGACAAGATTCAAGTTTGAAAAACAACAAAGGGCAATAACTCAAAAAATAAGCCAGGTAGAGTTATGGTTCTTGTGCACTGCACTCCGTAATGATGAGAAGAATATAACTGCCAAGTTTAAAGTCAATCAAACTTAAGGTGACAGAGTTATGCTCCGGACAAAGAAGTGGACGCCGCCGGACGCCCGGACGCCGGACATCACGGGTGATCCCATAATACGTCCCGTCTTTGACGGGCGTATAAAAAGTAGTATGTTGAATCCTTCCTTCAGTCACACGAAGCTATGACTTTCAAGTGTGAATCATCAGAAGTTTTTACCCCTTCCAAAACAACAAAATTTCAGGATTGTCCAATTTGAAAATATGGCTAGCAATGCTAAATCATGTATATGAGAAAGATTATCTAAAAGATTATCGAAAGATTTACTGGGGTTTATCACGGTTTTCAACAGCTATGGTCATATCGCGGAGCATTTAACCATGGATTCCTGTGGTTTCTCACACCAATACTACCACAATATCTTAATGAGCCTCCAGCTGTTTGCATAGGTTAATGATTTCCAAATCATTGGTGGGTGACAATTTGTCTGACAGGATATTTGCCACGACCAGAAAGAGAGTTTGAGTTTGAGTTTATTGGGGTTTTACGCCGTTTTCAACTACCAGGGTCATATCGCGGCGGCTGGAGCACCTACCCATGGATTCCTGTTGTTTCTCAAACCAGTACTACCACAACACCCTTACCGAGCCTCCAGCTGCTCGCCCACTTAGGTTAACGATTTCAAACCCATTGGTGGGTGACAATTTTGTCAGAAAGGGTATTAGCCGCGGCCGGGTATCGAACCCGGGACCTCTCGAATGAGGGTCAGATGCGCTGCCAACTGGGCTAAGGCCGCGGCCACCAGAAAGCGAACCAGGGACTTCGCGAGTGAGAGCGCTACCAACTGCAGCATGACCGCAGCCCATTTATCTACAATCTTACCTCTCTTGTTAAATAATTCTGAGAATCTTGTGAAGCCTCCAATGTTTTCTGTAGATCTAGATTTTCAGCAGTAGCCTGAAAGACAAATAGACAAACCATGAGAATGTTTACCATTTATATCCATATTCAATTCAAGACATTCTATGTATCAAATTCACCTAAACTCACTATCTTAGATGTATACGTTTGCAACTAGTCAGAGGGAAAAAAATCCCTGACATTTCCCTGACAAAATTGGAAAATTCCCTGACATGTTTCGTCACTGTAATTTCGCTGTAACTCGTGAGACAATTTTAAAGGGGGAATGGCACTTAAAATCATGCAAATTTTCCGAGAACTTCATACAAAATAAATATGTATCATGAAAATATGGCCTTTAAATTGCATCTATGCCAAATCTTAGCTTTCTGTCTTGTGTATTGGCTAGGATGTCGACGGATTTAAAACCCCATATGTTCCATTATTGTAAATATTATCCCCGGGACAACAAATCATGGGGTTTTAAATCCGTCGACATCTAAGCCAATACACAAGGTAGAAAGCTAAGATTTGGCATATATGCAATTTAAAGACCATATATTAATAATATATATTTATTTTTTTGTACGAAGTTCTCGGAAAATTTGCAAGATGTTAAGTGTTATTCTGCCTTTAAAGGCAATGTTAATATCATTTTTTAAAATCATATGGTACTGCATCTTATTAATTTCCTGACAATTCCCTGACATTTGCCTGTATTTTCACATTTTCCTGACAGTTCACAAAATTCCCTGAAAATTCCCTAACCTTGAAAAAATATAAAGTTTCCAGATTTTTCCCTGATGCGTGGCAACCCTGGTATAAAGGTAGATTGTATGAAAACTACAAAAGGATAAACTACTTACAGCTCTAATGCGTTTTTGCAGCTGTACAATTTGATGCAACAAATCTGTAATTTCTTGTTTCTGTGAGGAACATTCTTCTGTCTTGTCGGAGAGTTCCCTGGCAAACTGTTCCAACTGTTGATGGGCATCATCTAAAATAATAGTCAAGACTTTGTTACACAGTGCAACAGATTTGAGGGTGTGAAGACATTCTAAATTTTATTATTTCCAGTCCAAAACCTATGTTTTAGTTGAGATGATTCAAATAAATACCCACAATAAAGGGTTTGATGGACAATAAATGTCATTTCATATTTTGAAAATTCAAAAAATTGTAGAAAGTCGGATTTCAATACTGAAAAAAGATATAGATCTAGATACTTTGTTTCTGATATTATGTATTTCTGCATGAGCTTTCAGCTATACAGGCAGTAAATCTGTTTGTCCAATTTTGACCTTTGACCTCACCGAGGAATATTCGTGTGACAGCAATAAGTCACTCAGCTTCGCTGGCGACTTAAAAATGCTCTTATCTGTAGAACTTGCCTAATGTCATGTCATTCAATATTGACAGTTAGGATTGCAGTATCTGAATCTGCATTTGTTTTTCCCAATATTTCACACAAATATAGCTTGTTTCCTAATTATAATATTGTTGGTTCTACATTTCCCACAATGTTTTACATTGCCTTTATCTCATTGAGCGTCAAGAGGCATTGTTGAGTGGGAAAGGGTTACTCCTTTCCCAAACAAGACCTGGTTTTCACGTCCACAATAGGAAAGGTTTAGGAAAACATTGAGACAAAAGGAGAAACTGCTGATGACCAGCAGTTTCTCCTTTTGTCTCAATATTTTCTGTGCTATATTGTACACAAATTCCTTCCTTTTTCACATCAATTTTGTCTTTTACAGCAGCTTTTGAAGTGAAAATTTTGCCGTTTGGTAATGGCTGAACTCAGTACTCACCTAGTTGTTGTACACAGTCATTCACCAACTTCTGCTCCTTTTCTTCAAGGGTTAACTCAGTACTCACCGAGTTGTTGTACACAGTCATTCACCAACTTCTGCTCCTTTTCTTCAAGGGTTAACTCAGTACTCACCTAGTTGTTGTACACAGTCATTCACCAACTTCTGCTCCTTTTCTTCGAGGCCTTCAGTTGCTGATTTTAGTTTACTTGTCTGAAATCACATAAATAAAGTTTGCCTCAATGTTTTTTTTTATTTGCTTATTATTTTGATAAGGCGCCAAAACCAGGACCTTATTTAACTGATGAATGTACAATTATTTTTTTCATAATTACTTATAACATCAAACCTGACTAGCCAAATTTGATTTCTTTTGCAATCAGATGTCTTGTTACACAGTTTACACACAAACATGGTTGTAAAATTGTTCATAAATCAGGGCCCACATCTTGCTAGGAAAAGATTTAAAGGATAATAATAATTACAACATACTAGCTTTTGTAACAAGGTAGTAGTGCGGTTTAGCGATGGAGAGGTCTGGTCCTATGTCGTATTCAAATGAAATTGAATGATGTTTGATAAGTTATGTGTAGTGGGGTCGTTAGAAAGCATCTTTGTTTGCAAGTGGGTTAATAAAGTTTTACAATTTTATCAAGTATATTCAATACAGGGTTTCCAAAAAACCCAAAATGGGTTTTTTTTACCCCCAAATTGAATCTTGTACCCCCAATTTTTGCCAGCAGCCTTCTATCTTCCTTACAGAGGGGGTACAATCATGATGTAAAATCATGGTTTATACCCCCAAATTTGAAAGTCAGTGGAAACCCTGCAATATACTATTTTAAAATCACTTAACATTAATATAACTTTTTTAATGTATTTCAAACTAGAATATCACTGAAAGTGATCATACCCCCCAAAAGCGCTGCGTTTCTGCATTTTGAGATGTACATTTCCTATGAACTGTGAAATGATCAAGTGAGAAAAAGAGTAAACAAAAAAAAAAGACTGACCAACACATGGTAATGTTGCAAACATTGCTTATTTTCAACAAAGAACCATTATTCAGTCAAAAATCAATGAACAATAACAAAAATTTAATATGCACATATTTGAGAGCCAGTAAGCATACCTGTAAAGTTTTTATAAAATCCATCCATTAGTTATCACGAAATTGAGCGGACAAGAAAATTCACTCAAGGACCATACCTCCGTGAAAAATCATTGGGCCGTAACCAAAATAATATATGCATATCTCCACTTTGTAATAAGTTCACATCTGAAGTTTGAATATAATTGGACCACCATTCTTTTAGAAATAAAGCGGACGAAAAATCAACAAACAGATCAACACATGTTAATGTTGCAAAAAAGCCAATTTTCAACAAAGCCCCATAACTCAGTCAAAAATCAATAAACCATAACCAAAACAAGAAAACTCACTCAAGGGCCGTAACTCCGTCACAAATCAATGGAATGTGACAAAAATTTAATATGCACATCTCAACTTAGTAGTGAGTTCACATGTGATGTTTGAACAAAATTGGTCAAGTAGTTTATGAGAAATAGAGTAGACAAAAAATTGAACAAGAGGACCAAGATGGCCCTGCATCGCTCACCTGAGAGGACTTTGAGACAAACATCTTGCAAACTTCAAACTCACACTTTTTACATGACCTAGATACCATCAAGATAAACATTCTGAACAATTTTCACAATGATGAGTAAATAATTAGGTTCTTATAGCAAAAATATGATTTGACCTTTTGACCTAGTTTTTGACCTAACATTAGCCACTTTCTACATGACCTATTTATCATCAAGATAAGCAATTCTGAACTATTTTCACAATGATGAATAAATAATTTGATTTTTTAGAGCAAAAACAAAATTTGACCCGAGTTTTGACCACCCATGACCTACTTTATACACGCCCCATATGGTCAAAATAAACATTCTGAACAATTTTCACCATCATTCAGGTATCATTATGGTTCTAAATGTAGAAACAAGATTTGACCTATTGACCTAGTTTCTGAGCTCACATGACCCACTTTTAAAATGACCCAGATATCATCAAGATAAATATTCTGAACAATTTTCACAACGATAAAGTAAATATTTTGGTTCCTAGAGCAAAAACAAGATTTGACCTAGTGATCTAGTTTTAGACCTCGCTTGACCCACTTTTCACACCACCAAGATATTATCAAGATAAACATTCTGATCAATTTTCACAATGATAAAGTAAATATTTTGGTTCTGAGGGCAAAAACAAAATTTGACCTAGTGACCTAGTTTTTAACCTCGAATCACCTGCTATTCATATCACCAAGGTATCATCAAGATAAACATTCTGAACTTTTACAATGATTGAGGAAATATTTTGGTTCTTACAGGAAAAACGAGATTTGACCTATTGACCTAGTTTCTGACCTCACATGACCCACTTTCAAAATGACTCAGATTTCGTCAAGATAAACATTCTGAACAATTTTCACAATGTTTAAGTATATATTTCCGTTCTGAAAGCAAAACCAAGATTTGACCCAATGACCTAGTTTTTGACCTTACATGACCCATACTTTGTACATAAGCTAGATATCAAGATAAGTATTTAGGATAGTTTTGACAAAGTATTGGAACTAAATTGGCATCTCTAGAGCAAAAGGAAGGATTCTGTAATATTTGACCTTGTGACCTAGTTTTTGACCTTGGATGACCCACCTTTGATCATGACCAAGATATCATCAAGATAAAGATTTAGGACAATTTTGACAAAGTTTGGACCAAAATTGGCACTTCCAGAGCAAAAGGAAGGATTTTACAAGATTTGGCCTCATGACCTAGTTTATGACCTGGCATGATCTACTTCTTGACATGACCTAAATATCATCAAGATAAACACTCAGGATAATTTTTGAAAAGTTTGGGCCAAAACTGGCATGTCCAGAACAAACTGAAGGATTTTAAAAGATTTGACCCCGTGACCTAATTTTTGACCTCCCATGACCCACTTTTTATCATTTAATAGATACCATCAAGATAAACATTGAGGACAATTTTGACAAAGTTTGGACCAAAATCGGCACTTCCCAAGCAAAAGAAAGGATTTTGTAAGATTTGACCTCTTGACCTAGTTAATGACCTAGCATGACCCACTACTTGACTTGACCTTGATATCATCAAGACAAGAGTGCCATGGTCACAATATACGCCGCTCCAGGGACTAAGTTTTAAGGGGGCATAACTCAGGCAAAAATCAATGAACCATAAAATCCTTCCTTCATGCACATCTACCAATTGAGGTGATAACATTGATCAAGTTTCAAGAAGATCCAGCCAGAAACTTAGGAGGAGTTGCGTTGACAAGAAAAGTGGACGAACGGACGGACGGATGGACAGACGGAGAAGATGACGCCAATATACGTCCGCCTCCGGCGACGTATAATAAACATTCATGACAATTTCTACAAAGTTTGGACCAAAATTGGCACTTCCAGTGAAAAAAGATGGATTTTACAATATTTGACCTAGTGACCTAGTTTTTGACCTGGCTTGACCTATTTTTCATCATGACCTAATGATCCTTAAGACAAATATTCTGATCAATTTTCACAATGATTGAGCAAAAAATGTGGCCCCTAGAGCAGAAAGAAGATCTGACCTAGTGACCTACTTTTTGACCCCATTATGGCCCCGATTCCAATTCTTTGAAGTATTTTGAAAAAGCATGACCCATAGATCATATGTGTGAAATATTATTGAATTCTGCCAAGTACTTTAGGAGGAGAAGATTTTTTAGTGAAAAGTTGACAGATGGACAGATAGACAGACGGACGCCAGACAACAGACCAATCACAATACCTCACCTCGAGCACTTCGTGCTCAGGTGAGCTAAAAACCGATCAACACATGTTGATTTTGCGTTAAATGGCAATTTTCAGCAAAGGGCTATAACTCATTCAAAAATCAATGAATTGTCACCAGAATTTTATATGCACATATTTGAGAGCTACTAAGCATAACTGTAAAGGTTTTTTGAAATCAGTCCATTAGTTTTTGAGAAATTGAGCGGACAAGAAAATTCACTCAAGGGCCATAACTCCGTAGAAAAACAATGGACCATGACCAAAATATACTATGCACATCTCAACTTAATAATGAGCTCACATGTGATGTTTGAACAAAATTGGTCCAGTAGTTTATGAGAAATAGAGTGGACAAAAAATCGAAAAACCGATCAACACACGTTGATTTCGCGTAAAATGGCAATTTTCAGTAAAGGGCCATAACTCAGTCAAAAATCAATGAAACATCACAAGAATTTAATATGCACATATTTGAGAGCTACTAAGCATAACTGTAAAGTTTTTTTGAAATCCGTCCGTTAGTATCCGAGAAATTGAGCGGACAAGAAAATTTACTCAAGGGCCATAACTCAGTGAAAAATCAATGGACCGTAACCAAAATATAATATGCACATCTTCACTTGGTAATGAGCTCACATGTGGAGTATAAAATTGGACCAATAGTTTAGGAGAAATAGAGCGGACAAAAAAGCTACAGACCAACCAACAGACCAACAGACAGACAGACCAACGGACAAGCTGACTCCTATATACCCCCAAAATTGAATTTGGGGGTATAATTAATATTATTCTACAAGAATGATATCATCGCTTTCCGACAAAACCTTTCAAACAAGCCGCAATTAGGAGGTTTTGTTGAAAAGCAGTGATGTTACCCACGGTGTATAATCATGTGACTCAGAATTTCAGAAAATCTTCAATAATTTTGTTAATACGAGACCAATTTGAATTCGGTTTGAAGCAGTGAAGGTGGACAGACGTCAAACATTAGATGGACGTAGTGGATTTTTGAAAAATCAGCTGATAAAAAAGATATTGAGGATCAACCAAAATATTGGTTGATCTTCAATAACTTTTTAGTCAGCTGATTTTTCTAAAATCCACAACGTCCAGCTAATTCCTGAAATTGTCCAACCTTCTCTGCTTCAAACCGAATTCAAATTGGTCAAGTATTGACAAAAATATTGAAGATTTTCTGAAATTCTTAGTCACATGATTATACGTCATATTACCTCTAAAAACAGTTGAATATTTTCCTCTTCCAATGATTTGATTTTCTTCTCGAGATGTGGGACACTTGCTGACTCTGGCGTTGAACCATCAGGCGAGCTTTCATGTCCGTCATAATTCTGCGTATAAAATTTGATAAGCTCTTCTTTCATAGAAAGCTCATGACGAAGTTGGTTAAGTTTCTCGTTCGCTGTTGTAACGAGGTCCTCGAGTGTCTCATTCTTATCTTCCAATGATTTGTTCTTCTCGAGTAATGTTTGTCCAATACGAGCCGCTAGTTCTAAATCTCTCTCTTTCTGTAAGTAGAAAGGTAAAATCTGGTGAATGGTGAGATGCTAATTAAAGTCAGGGTTTCAGTGTTCTATGCAGCTCAAAAAGCTGTTGTGGCCCCAATACACCCTCAAGTTAATTACTGTAGCGCCCATACATGGTTAACAATTTTCTACACTTTAGTTTTTAATTTTTTCACCCAAAAAAGAGAATTTGAGGTTTCATTACAAAAACTGATAAATATAACATTTTGGGAAAAGAAGAGAAGAAACTGTTAATTTTAATATCAACTTTAACAAATTAACAATTAGCAGTAGTGTAGTTTACCATTTACGAAAAGGCAAATTCAAAGATCTCTAAGATGACAATTTCAAGTGAATGAAATTAAACATTTTCCAACATTTCTGGGTAGAATTTAACCATTGTGGGAAATGAAGAAATTGATAATCACAAGAAATTTCTACATTTTCCACTATGTTTTTTCCACAGCCTGTATCTTGTTGGTGTCAAAAAGCGTCATTATGTTGATATGGGGGAATTAATATAAAATATTCATTACCACTTTTAAGAATGTCTTCATGTAAAATAATCTCCCATTAGAAATGTTTCTGAAATTTTCACTTTTCATGTCACATTTCAGTTTTCTTTCAACAGCGCATTTTCACTAGTAAGAAGGTACCATATCTATTTTAACAAGCATCTATATTTAAATACACCAATCCACCAAATTTCAGCGGAAAATTTGCCTATTTCAAACTTATTTATGCAAAATAGGGTGATTCAGATAAACACCCCTACCCCTATTCCAGAAAAGACCTAGGCCTATTGTGAATCATACACAAAGATCAAATAAGGAAAAAAATACATTTTAGACCTCTTCAAATTATTTTCATTGTATGCGACAAAACTAATTGTACCAAAAATGGACAAAAATGTATTTTATAAATATTGCTGGAAAAGTAGACCTAACAAATTCTTCTTTACCTGCAATGTTTTCTAAATCTTTAAGCCTTAAAGGTGTCAAGACAAGGGATTGTTTGCGAAAATATTAATAAGATTTGAACACAGTTGGTTTTTGAGTATTTCCTACGATTATTACCATGACAATTCAGCTTAGCCAGACGCTACTTTAGCTAATTTCCACATGAAAAGTTCTATGAAACATTCTGTTCAAAATATTGCGCACGAAAAATACTCCTTATTTAATTTTCTTATTTTTTCTTTGTATAAATTTTAATGCACATAATCACGATTTTTTTTTACATTGCACACTTTATCGCATTACTTCCAACAAATGCTAACACAAAAGAAGCGTCACAATATACTTTTCTAAATGAAATGTGCTTTGAGCTTATTTCATCTTAATTGAGTTGATAGTTTCAATCAACTCTTCCCAAACTGACAATATTTTAGAGAAGTAGTCCTATTTGAAAAGAAACATAGATGGCAAAAAATAATGATAACTTGTGTAGATGATATCCACATAATAGCAAAGAAAACATTGAAGGAAAAAATAGACAATGTAATTTTACAATACTTTGTGCTTATTCCGTAATTTATTTATTATATTTTACATTTTTTTCAATAATATATTTCCTTTCTAAAGAAATGAATTTTCACAACTCAAGTCCCATCTCTTTATACAAGTGATTACTCTCTTTCATAATTGACTCTCTCTAGTAAAGATAGGTGCCAAAAACAGTTACCCTTTCCCAAATGACATAGGATACTTGGATAGTTCCAATTTGCAAGGAGCTGCAGACAATACAATTTAATCATCACTTTGTATATAGAAGTGTCCATTATAGCAAGGAAAGTATTCAGACAAAAGAAGAAAATGCTGTTTACCAGCATTTTCTTCTTAAGCTTCAATGTTTTCCCAATCCTTTTTCAAAATAGGGACGTAAAACCAGGTCCTGTTTAGGAAAGTGTTAATAGACCTACTAATCAGTACGAGATTAGTGTATTAATTATGACAAGTATAATCATAACCCAAGATTCACCTTTCACTTATTACCTTACAGTACTTTCTACATTTCAATGAGGTTTCAATGAGGTCTGTGACAACTTGTTGAAATGACATTTCATTGAATTGATAATTCATGGAATAAAGTTAGAACTACAAGTGGAAATGAAATAAAGATTGTTGAATGAAAATTTCATTGAATCTTGTCGAAAGTTGGTTGAAAAGTTATGAGGAGTAGAATTGATGAACCACTGGTTTGGGAATAAATGTGATGAAATGAGTAAGTCATTTTGGTTTAGACACAAGCTGATCTGGATTCATGCTAGTCTCATAACATTAAACGGGGGTCAAAACCTCGTAACTACAGCTTGAATAAGCTGGAGTTACGAGGTTTTGACTACCCACCGACGATAAACCATACCAGTCCTTCTTCCAGATACTGGCTCATTTGTTTTGTCAGGCACAAACGACTAATTTCCATCAATGCCAAAATGTCAATTAAGCCATACTGGCCGACCACAAAAAACTAAGCAGGTATCTTTCAAGTTAATTTACTGTTAATTATTAAGTATGTTCCATTTATAATGTACTAAGTACATTTACTAGACTTTCATCATCAACCTAATTATCACATTATTAGTATCCTTGTATTACTAGATCATGAACTAGTTTGTTTTCATCTAGTTTGTTTTTGTTGAATTTGCATTGCTTGAAAGATTATTCTGATTATGTGCGTTCCTATGTAAGGGCATTCACACAGGCACTGCATTCTCTGCACCAATAATAGACATAGATGTACCTACTGCCTAGTCACATCATTTTTTAAAAGAAAAAACAGGGAGGCACCAAATTTTGGTTCCTGGTCAATAACTTTTTTCATTTTCTCGCTTTCTATGCTTCAAACCTTTATTTCAAAATGGTCAAATATTAACAGAATTGTTGAAAAATGTTGTGTCAATTGATTCCCCGCAATGAATGAGAATATTGACAAACTTACCTTTTCACACTGATTTTTTCTAACAATTTCTTCCCAATTTTCCATTTCTTCCAAATAAGGCATTTTTTACTTATTTCGACAATATTTCCATATTTTGTATTGTCTTGACAATTTATTTCCATCACAAAAATAAATCTTAAGTTCTGGATAGAACATACTTCATAAATTTTCCTTAACATAAGTCGAAATTGCACATTAACATAAAAGAACAATCCTTAAATATTTCAGAATTGAAATAAATTCAAACCACTGTCTGTTAGGGGTGAAACAATACGGCAAAAACCGTATTGCAATATATTGCAATACAGCTGACCCGTATTGCAATACGTATTGCAATACGCTATATTACCGACATTTACCATATTTGACTATACTGATCTACTTGTAATCACTCTTAGGGTGCATGTATTCAATGTGTGATAAACAACTTTCATTCTTTCAGTTTAGTGAACCTTAAAATCAAATCAATTGCATGCAAAGATACTACAAACAATAAAAAATGACTAAAGGCCAGCAATATCATCTTTTGCAGTAATGTTCTCCCACATTGTGCCTATAAGGGATGTCATAACCAGATTTTGCTTTGTGAATAATTTCCATGCTAGCAGAAAAGATCTACAATGATTTTCCCCCTCTGACAATACTTTTAAATTAAACCAGTCCAAATATTAGTTGTTTCTGGGAAGAAAATTACAATTAGAAATTTCTGTGCAGATCGCAGACATGGGTCAACTTTTAAATCAAACCAGTCCTAATTTCATTTGTCTTGGCAATGGATGAAATAATTGCATTGATATGATATTTCAGGGTTTTCATGGAGAGCCGGCCGCCGGCCGAAATGACCACCTCAAATCAATTTTCGCCCGGCTAGAATTCTTTGAGTTTCGAAAAATGAAAGAAAATAAAACTGGTAATTTCCATAAAATTAAACCTAATAAAGAAATATTTCGTTCATGAGTAAAATATCTGAGCCGTTTTTCATATATTTGGATGGTTTACACATCAAAAGGTTAAACAACAGATTCAAAAGTTCTCAATTAAGCGTGCAGCGGCTGCAAAGTGAAAGAAGAAATTGTCAAATCTCGACAAAAACGAGAGATCATGATAGGCGGTGCGATCGATTGTACTCTCCTGCCAAATAAAATCGAACATATTGAAACACTGATTTTTTAAATGAAATATGTTCCAAAATTTACGATCCTAAATATTGTTTGGTAATTAGTATTATTTAATCGGTTGCAATTTACCATGCAAGTTTTAAAAGTATAAATAATCGAATTGTTTTAATCGCGTCTTAACAAAGAACATTATTCTGGTCGTACTCGCCTGGCATACGCGAATAAAGATAAGTAATTAGTTTTTGCGGATTTCGATCTTCGTTAAAATCAAACCACACAGCATAAAAGATATGAAACAAGTTATAAAGTTGTGAAAATGCTCAATTGATATCTGATAGATATTACGAAAAAACTAGACTTTCTGATAAAACAAAGAGTAGTAAATAAATAGCAAAAAAAAACCGGTACGGTAGAATCCGAACCGGTTACCGGTTTTTCATTTGAGCAGACCGCGGTTTATCGGTATACCGGTAAACCGTTTCACCCCTACTGTCTGTGCTGTTTTATATTGCATGGAATATAACACGCTCACAAAAAGATATAAGTTTTGATTACATTGTCCAAGACTAATTTTGTGCTTCTAGATATAAGACCTTTAAGAAAACTGAACACAGTATAAATAAAATTTTATCACATTGAAATGAAGATTTTCTAATCACAAAAATTGAAAATTGATACATTTTAGTCTATCTATGAATAAAGTTGTCATTTTCAAATGAAAATTTGAAATCGCAAAACTTTAAACAGACTATCAATAGTTCAATATCCTGTACCAAAATAAACTTTGAAGCAAATTTCAATGTGCTTTGCTGCACATGTATGTATTATAGCTATCTATCATTTTATCTTATTTCACTCTTTCCCAAACAATATAATTTTGAAATGTCCAAACTGATAGTTGTTGATTATGACAATACTATGATACAGATAATATTGAGGGAAAAGGAAGAAAATGCTGCTTATCAGAATTTTCTTCTTTTTAGTCAATCTGTTTTCTCAAACTTTTTCATGAAGAATGTTTTAATCCACACATTATTTTAGAAAGGGTATAAACCACATGAAAACTTTTAGGTAGTTTTGCTTGATGAGTAAAATGGCTAAAAAATTTTTGAAAAACTTTATCCTGCTTTAAATCCACCCACACTATTCACGCATTCTGATCAGAGTCTGAAAGTAATTGGTAAATTGATTTTTGCCTTACAAATTCATTTTTATCTTTGAAGCTTAACAAGCAATTTCAAGAACTCTAACTCAAACAACAACTGAACACATTTAAAAATTCAAAGCCTGTGCAAATGAAATCATGAATGTGATGATAAGTAGAAATATTTGTCGATCAGAAAATAACGAAATAGTGGGGGGAAAAGGGAGAAAATACTAATTATAAGCAGCCATTTTCTTCTTATCTAAATGTTTTCCAGAGGTTCCTCAGTATATAAGTCATCAAACCAGATGTTTTAAAACAGTGTTAATCTTTGAAACTGAACAAGCAATTAAGAAGCTGTGAATATTTAAAATTCAAAACCAGTTTCTGTTTGATCTTCAGATTTTAACTCTTGATCATCCAAATTTGAAATTCCTCCTTAATTTGAATTTCTCTCATTTGAATAATTTCACACACTCTTCATGCATGACCATTTTAAAATCAACAACGATGAAAACAACATGACATCATTGAAATATACATTATACAAAGGTAAAAAGTATGGTATATCTTTTTGAAATGTAGCCGGGTGTAGTTTAAAGGGCCGGTCACAAAGTATACCCTGTCGAAATCCCATTCAGGATTAACAGGATCGAATCCTTGTCAATTTCTGTTGCCATGGATGATGCCTGGAAATTGACGAGGGCATCTCTTGTTAACTTCAGTTGTCAAAGAATGATGCCTGAACATGTACAAAGATTTTGGTATCTAATAATGGGTTGTAATCCTTAACCCATTACCAAACGACAAAATTTTAAGCTTGTCCAAATCAAAAAATAATACAGACGACAATTTCAAGTGAAAGAAATTTTGAAATGTTATGTTTTCTATGGAAGAAAACATTGTGGGAAATGAAGAAATTGCTTGTCACAAGCAATTTCT
Source organism: Fragum sueziense (assembly GCA_963680895.1). Classification (NCBI taxonomy): domain Eukaryota; kingdom Metazoa; phylum Mollusca; class Bivalvia; order Cardiida; family Cardiidae; genus Fragum; species Fragum sueziense. Next base: position 64,533 of record CAVMGG010000130.1, read on the forward strand.
TCATTTTCCACAATGTTTTCCCAAGCATTTTTCTTCAAGGGCATCAAAAAGAGTCACTGTTTGGGAATGGGTTAATTAGACTGGTAATTTTAGACTGGATGGTAGATGCTTGATAAAGAGTTCAGATTTCAGGGTGAAAAATTGATACATTGTGGAACAAGTGTTTGTTAAATTATCTATCAAATTGACCTGTATATCATTGGCTATGTTTGAAAATGTCGTAACTATAGCTTGAATAAGCTGTAGTTACCATCTTTTAAAACGTAGCAAACAACTGGTATTTCTCTAATCTTGTCACCATCATTTAATGTTTACATTTCAAGGTCGAATACAGGCCTTTGTTTTAACTGTTTTTCTAATGACCAAATCTTAATAAAATTTTGTTCAAAGGCCTAACAGACAACACGATAAATGTTACAAAAGGCATAAAAAAATATGTAATAGCAGAAAACTTTGAAATGAGAAACGCTGGCAGCCTTAAGACAAAAGCTCTTGAAAGGGACATAAAGCCTGGTCTAAATGATTTCTTTGCTGGATAAAATCAATTAGTAAACATTGCCAAATGTGAAGCCTGGACAAAACCCAAGATCTGATTGCTGTAAACTATGTCAACTGTAATGAATAAGTAATCTTTTTACACCTACATTCTATATATTTGATTAACTCTTTCCCTAACAGAGAAAATTTGGACTGAATTAATTCAGACAACAAAATTGAGTGACATAAAGATATGATTTGTGTACAATATAGCTGAGGAAATATTAAGGAAAAAGTACTGTAGAAAATGCTGGTTACAAGCATTTTCTTCTTTTTTCTCAATGTTTTCCCAAGCCTCTTATACTAACGATGCCAAAACCAGTTCTTGTTTGAGAAAGGGTTAACTCTTTCCCAAATTGGAAATATTTTAGAATGCTCCAATTTGAAAGCTGAGCTGCAAACAGCAAAACTGATGTTGATAGTGTATAATAGAACACAGAAATATTGGAGCAACAGAGATGCAGTTTATAATAAGCATTTTCTTTCTTTTGTCCTTATGTTTTCCAAAGACTATTTGGTATGTCAAACTCAGGTCATGTTTGGGAAAAAGGTTGCCCCTTTCCAAAACAAGACCTGGTTTTGACATCCCTAATAGAAAAGGCGCGGGAAAACATTGATAACCAGCAGTTTCTCCTTTTGCCTCAATATTTTCTTGACTATATCACACGCAATTCCAATCTTTATTAATATATGTTTTGTAGTCTGCAGCAGCTTTTGAATTGGACACCCTAAAATTTTGTCCTTTGGAAAAAGGTTAAGCTACAATGACCTAATTGCAGTAGGAGACAGATGTCACTCATTAAGGCTTCCATAAAACAGACACCAGTCTTTCCTATTGACTTATTTTTAACCATTTTCCAAACAGGGTCGCAGCCATAGCACAGTTGGTAGCGCATCTGCCAATCACACAAGGTCCAAGATTCGATACCCGGCTGCGGCAAATACCCTCTCTGACAAAATGTCACCCATCAATGGGTTGATATCATAAACCTATGTAGGCGAGCAGCTGTGATAGTACTGGTATGAGAAACAATAGGAATCCATGGTTAGCTAGTGTTCCAGCCGCCACGATATGACCATAGCAGTTGAAAACTGCATAAAACCCCAGTAAACAAACAAATTTTCCCAAAAAGACTTTCTTTTGACTAAACATACCCAAAGGAAAAGGCTTGGGAAAACATCATGGTATATAAAGAAAATGTTAATTATCAGCATTTTCTTCTTTGCCTCAATAATTCTTTACCATTACATACACATTCACAAATTTCATTTTCAATAACAGAACTTTTGCTGTCTGCAGCAGCTTTTGAATTGGACTACACTATAATTTTGTTGTTTGGAAAAGGTCAAACTGACTACACTAAAATTTTGTTGTTTGGAAAAGGTCAAACTGACTATACTAAAATTTTGTTGTTTGGAAAAGGTCAAACTGACTACACTAAAATTTTGTTGTTTGGAAAAGGTCAAACTGACTACACTAAAATTTTGTTGTTTGGAAAAGGTCAAACTGACTACACTAAAATTTTGTTGTTTGGAAAAGGTCAAACTGACTACACTAAAATTTCGTCGTTTGGAAAAGGTCAAACTTCTTTCTCGAGAACTTTGTAAAGAGCTGCATGATTATTTGCATAGATTTCTAAAAGTTCTTTAGTAAAGTGCTTATATGCTTCAACTATGGGTGTCAATTAAAACTTTCCCTGATTGACAATAATTTATGCTTGAGGTCGCAGTTGTAGAAGTTGCAGATGCTAAAACTAACATAAGGAAAAGCAGAAGCAAATATCTTTGTTCTAAGCTTTTAGGATTAAAATCGTTGAGGGAAAAAGTACAAAATACTGGGTTGAAAAATGTAAACATTAACATGTCAAGGCTATCAGAGCTGATAGCAACTGCACAATCTTTGCATGTTTGTTTGATTAATGCTTCAAAATGCATTACGACCAAGGCATCCACCCTCTTGTGTTGGCAAAAAAACCATTGCAAATCAAATACACATCACTTTATTTAGGTCTACAATTTGAACTTTCTACATTTTGTCCTAAATATTTTTTTCTTTTACGTTGATGAATGTTTCAAATTTCTTCAATGAAAAATGGCCTTTCAGACATTGATTTAGACCAATAGGTATGTCAAAATTGCCAAAATCTTGATTCAAACTTCATTGTCCGTAAATTTCCAGTATTTCAAATGGTAACTAAAATTCGGATTCCATTTGCTCACTTTGATTTTAGTATTTAAATCTACCTACAGGTATTCTGGTTTAGCGCTTTCCATGTAAAATTCAAAGATTTTGCAGACATTTTCGAGTGAATGGATTTGGATAGAAAATATTGTGGAAATTGCTTGTCACAAGCAAAATCTTCATTCTCCATAATATTTTTTTGAGCCTTTACCTTGTTGGGTGTCAAGAAGCATCACTGAAATACGAAGTCTAAAATTTTGCAGTTCTTGAAATGGGTTAAGAATTACAATCAATCATTATCTACAAAACACTATGCACATCTTGGGGTGTCATCCAAGGTGGCGAAAATTGATGAGGGATACCCTTGTCAATTTCTTGACATCATCACTCGAAACAGAAATTAACGAGGGTCACAAATATGCCAGAAGTTGTATGAAGTTTTAAATAACTGATGACGGATGAAATACCTTAAAACACCTATCTTACCTCCTCTAAAAGTCTAGTCACTGCTTCAATATCATTGTATGTTTTAGTCATCTGGGTTAGCCGGTCTGCACATAGTACTGAAAATAGAACCAAAAAATACTCAAAATATAACGAAAATGAATTAAAAGTAGAAATATACTGACATAGATATGTTATTCCAAAACTGCAGTTTTTATCCAGTTACTCTTGATTTCCAAAGTGATGCACATGACAAACTGAGAACATGTATTTCTAGGTACTTTAAGGACATAAAATGTTTAAAAACTTGAAAATGATTCATTCAATTATTAAGACTATACTCTACCTTTATAAGTTATTTCAGTTAGCTCATCTTCAATATCCTGAGATTTTATTTCACTTTCATACATGTTTATAGTCATTGTGAAATGTGAAGCACAAGAGTGAAGAACAAGAGTGAAAACTGCAGCACAAATCTGTTAATCAAGGCACTTCAGTTCTTAAGTCACCACACAAAATGTTGTTTGATGATATGTCTTATTATTTGTGACTGTTTAGTTAAGGTATATGACCAATCATTAAAAACACCACTTTCTATCTATACGAAATGGATCAACAAATTACATACACTTGTAAATACACTTCACATAAGTTGATTCACTGTGCCGGATTTCTAGATTATGATTCAGGAAGAAAATAATTTACAAATATTATTTTACTCTATATTCATATGCAAGGGAGGTAATTTTGAACTTTTTTGTCAAATATTTCCAGAAGTATGCATCAATTAAAAATTCTAAACCGTTCAAAATGCTTATGTTTGTATTTGAAATGGAAATGTATCACAGTTTAGGAATGACTGGCACTTTTCAAATTTCGTCTCTGGCTCTTTGGTGCTAATGATGGTCATATACCTTAAAGAAGTTTTTCACTAAAATTGCTGAAGAATATAATGTTCCAGGTCTGAATTGCAAAGTATTGAAAGTCAGATGATAGGGTTGAAACATAATGAACATATCAGTACGATTCTAATACATATTGAGTCAAGGAAACCTAATCCTTGTGTTTTGACCCCGACTTTTAACAGAGGAGGTAGGAAAGAAGTGAAATATCTACAGGAATCATTTTGTCAAGAAAAGTCTGACACATATTAATTTTGGATAAACAAAAGTGTGTCGTCAGAGTGATTCTAAAACCTTAAATCTACAGCTTGATTGAAGCCGTAGTTACAAGATTTTATAACAACACTGACAATTCATTTGAGAAAACCATTTTATTTTCTGCACAAAGTTCCTGTTGGACACCTTTTTTCTGCACAAAGTTCCTGTTGGACATTGTTTTTTTACTATCACCTGTGCCTTAATAGTGAATATTTAAAAATTCCAAAGCAATAAATTTTTAGACAAGTCCAAAATTGAACGCTGCAGCTAATGTGTGTGGTCAGATACAGAATTTGTAGCAAATAATGATAGTCTGCATTATTTTTCCCCTATATCATTCCCGTGAACATTTTCATGTAGTGGAATAGAAAACAGATTTTCTTTGAAAGCATGTTAAAAAGTTAAAGAACCACAAGTCTCAAAAGCGAAAACCCAATTCTAAGTTCAATTTCAAACTGTGCATTTGAAACACACTTACCAACTATTGAATTAACATTTACCAGACAACAAGTTTTAGACTGGTCCAAATTCAAAGATAATGCAGACAATAATTTCAATTTATTTAAATTTACATTCTTTAGTCTTACGTGGTAGAAAACATTGTGGGAAAAGAAGAAAATGTTTGTCAAAAACAATTTCTTCATTTTCCATGTTCTTTTCCAAAGCCTTTATCTTGTGGTGCCTCAAAGAATGTTACTGTGGGTTAATTCCATTTCAAAATGTACCTTTGAAACACAATTACCAACTTTATAAATTATCATTGACATTGTCTTTGTCCTTAGACCTTGAGATTGTAATTGCCATTAATCTTTTTTGTTAATATGTGTAATAAAAGATATGAAGAAACACTACTTTCCAAAATCTATGTTAATTAATGGGAAAAAATCAAAGTTCAACTTCAAAACAGGCTGAGAAAAAAATGTATAACTTTTGACTTGATTATCAGATGATGTTTATGCAAGAAAGTTAATATCTGAAGAGCTGCAGATAAGAGGTTATGAGGGCATTTTCCAAACAAGACCTTAACCCTTTCCCAAACGGCAAAATTTTAGTGAGATCCACTTCAAAAACGGTCACAAATGACAAAGTAGAAGTTACTAAAGATAGAATTTGTGTAAAATGTGGCATAGAAAATATTGAGACAAAAGAAGAAACTGCTGGTTATCAGCAGTTTCCTCTTTTGTTTCAATGTTTTCCCAAGCCTATTCTATTAGGGACGTCAAAACCAGGTCTTGTTTGGGAAAGGGTTAAGTATTGATTGTCATCAAATTCTCCTTTTCAAACAACGAAAATCATAATTTTGAATACATGGTGCCATACTGAGTTACACTGATTTTTTTTTCAACAGCAACATACTTATTTTGATTAATTTTGTGCAAGCTACAAATCTTGTCATCTGGAAAAATGGTAGTAAAGAATTTCTACAGTAAGAAATCTTGTTAAATTTTCTTGGTTCAGATCTGTACCTCAAACATTGTATTGGTGAAAACCAAAGTTTGAGAATGCCATCACTATCTCTTTCCAGATTGAACTTTTAATTAACTTCAACCATAGTATACAAACTAATAACATAAAACAATCTTACCTAGATCTAACAACCTGTTTAGTGACATCACAATTATAGAAATTAAAAAGTCAGTTTATTTCAAGCATCAATTCATGAACATCTAAATCTCTGCAAACATTTTTAATGTCAAAAAGTCATTGCTTGAAATCAAACAATTGTCAGGAAGCAAGGAAAAGTTCCATCAATATGTACAGCTCCTTTAGAAACAATATTGAATCTTTCACTTTAAATACAAACATCCAAGAATTTCCAACAATTTGCCATTGCTAAAATCCAGCAAGTCTAAACAGCGAAGAAAACTTTCAAGCAATACAGCACAATGTTCTTGCATAGAATCATACAAATTCTAACAGCAACATTAAACAACAAAATGTCCTTGTGTTCTGAGACTATTACTAAAGAAGCCTGATGCAACACTATAAAGGATGCCAAAAACAAATTGCCCCGACACAAGGTCACTGACAGAAAAGCTGTAGTAAAATTGATTCTAAACTCTCCATTTCTCATCACATCCCTACATTGTGGGTACTCATTAGAATTGTCTCGATGAGACAATTCTAATAAGTACCCACAATGTAGAATTTGAACAAAATTTAAAGATTTACGTTCAAATTTAAATACCAATACACTTTGGATTATCTGAAGCTTTTCACCATTACGCAACACTCAAAGACAGTGTTTGTATCAGAAATCAATACAGTTTCTCAACAATATCTGCCGAAACTGCCAAAAACTGAAGTCTTGCAACAGACAAAATTATAATATTCATGTCTCGCTTGGGACTTCGCCATAACAGACAACAAGTAATAGGTAGGAAAGGACATTTGCCATGGTGGAGGATCAAACCCAGGACCTCATGAGTGATAGTCTGATGTGCTACCAACTAAAGCCTACATGATTTATAAAGACGCACGACAGGTTGTAAGAGAGGCTTAAAACCTGCACATTCAAAGTAGGTTAAAAGTATGAATCTGTTTCAAGGAAAATTTGCCTTCTTTACAATTTTTTGGAATTTCTGTATAATTTTCACTGTGTAAAATGCACTTCTGTCGTACATGCTAAGTACTTCTGTCTTGCATGCTCCTGGCATTCTAAAAGACGCAAAATGGTCAAAGCAAAGAATTGTCTGGTCAGTTCTTTGCTAGAATCTACATGCAGTCTGGGTTGTGGTTGCGTCCACCAAAATAGCACATTGCTCCTATGTGCATCGCACGACTATGCCCAAGTTTCAGACGCAGACCGCACGCAGGAGCACATACGACTAGTTGTAAGAGAGGCTTAAGCTATGACCGCAGAGCCCACTTTGGAATAAGAATAAGGCCCATGGAAATGAACCTATTAAAATTATGATAATTTTCTGTAACATAAATTTCCTTTTGGCATAACATTCTTTCAACAAAACTATAGCGCAAAATCGATTACTTTTCAAAAATAGAAACTTCAATATTTATTTTACTTTGACAAAACAAGTCCATTAAAACCCATAGCAGCAGGGTGAAAATGGGTACAATTGATTAGTTTCCTGCTAATGCCATTTAAGAGCACTAATGAAAGTCAGGAATTGACAATCAACATAAATCATTCCATCAGCAGTATCCTTTAACTACACAATTCTTTTGATAAGTAACCAAAGCAGTTGAAAATATTGTGATAAATGGAGGAAGTGCTGATAATCAGCACATTTTGTTTTTTTCTTCAATGATTTATAATATGTGCAAAATCAACATCATAAATACAAATTATCTGTTTATTTCCTATTTTTTAATCAGCATCAGTCTTTTTCCTATAAATCTGTATACAATTAGACAATATTCCATCAAAACATAACTTTTAACATTGATATTTAGACATTTAAAAGCAAAATGATGATTGCTTTTTGGAATAGAAACTTTAATATTTATATTTCTGACACTATAACCCTTCCAAATCAGCCAAAAACAAGAATGTTCCAATCTCAAACATACTCCAGAGTACAGAATGGTTGTTGCTAAAGATATGATATTTGTACATATTATTTCACAGACAATCTTAAGAAAATACAAAATGCTGGTTATAATCTTGAGTTTTGTTCGTTTCCCTCATTGTTTTCCTTTACTGCCATATTCTATTAGGAACATGGACATTCTGTTCTGGTTAGAAATTGCAGAAGAGTGAGAGGGAAAATTGATTAGTTTCTACCTGATTCCATTAATAAGGCAATAATGAAAGCCATGAATTGCCATTCAATAGGAACTTGTCCCCTCATTAAAACCATAAACCCTTGCCTATATAGAAGTCTGAGAATATTTCACTGCTTTGCAACAAAAACCATGTAACTGCAGCTTAAATCAAACTCCAGTTACAAAGTTTTTGTTTTAAAGCAACAATTTCAAAATCATAGACTAAAATCAGTCTGAACATAGTGTACATGTATAAAAACCAACTGACATGTTCTCATAAGCCTACAAAACTATTTTTGATGTCTGAGGCCTTTAATGCAAGGAAAATATAATTTTTTATGTGACCAGTCACTCTAAAAGTGACCTCATGGGAAGTGTGAAAAGCATTGACCCTAGTCAGTCTGTGCAGTCCGAGAAGCCAGACTAGGGCCAATACCTTTCACTTGTATGTAATTTTCTGAATCTGGAATGTTTTCCCTATCTTACTAAATGTTCATTTTTCACATACAGGATCTGTGTGACATGTGCTGAGTCTGACCAGTTTGTCAAAATTTGGATTTTTTGATTTCTGATAAGGTCCCTTTTAGCATGACGGATCATATATATGCAAGAAATGAAGAAATTGCTGATTTCCCACATTTTCTTCTTTAATGTCCATATCACAGTATGTTCAGAAAAATATCGAGAGAAAAGAATTAAGTGCTAATGACCAGAATTTTCCTTTCAATATTTTCTATGCTGTAAATTTCACATTCATTAAAATTTTGCTTTTTGTAGAATCATTTTGTTGTCAGTACCAGTCACAATTTATGTGCCCTTGGAGATATGTTACTCCTAATCCACATCATTTTTGACATTAATTTCAAAACCTATTATATTTACTATATATATATTAAAGACAAAAGAAGTTTTATCTTTGGATACATAGCACAAAGATATATGGGTATGTATTCAATAAAGTGCCACCATACTTGGGACATTTCGAGTCATTTAAAAAGTTGAGCCTTCAGTCTTTCTGAAATGATTTACTGGTAGAAAAATTATTCTAGTTTTTGGATATTATCATTAAAAGATAGTTAAGTGGAAGGAAATTGTCTTTTTTTGACTGAAAAGAGAGTTGATAACCAGACATGTTGGACGTAACAGGACATCTTTATTTGCAATTTTTAACCACCCAATATTTAAAAACTTAATTTTTTACAATTGATTCTACTACAGGACTAGAAATCTTCAGAAAAATCATGTGATTTAATGAAATAAAACAATGTATTCTTAAAATTTTTGAAAAAACATGAAATATGTTGGACGAACATGGACATTTTGAAACGAAATTTTTTCTGGTTACAGCTTCTCTAGCCTAAAAATTGAATATGATACTGATTAAATGGACGATGATACATTTAAAGTCCACATTGTGAAAAGCTAGTTGTGGTTCATTTTTGCACAAAAAAGTATACAAAAAACACCCTAATATGTTGGACGAACAGTTGGACACCACCAGGGGCGGATCCAGAATTTCTTTGAAAGGGGTTCGTTTTTAGAACAAGGGGAGTTCGTTTCATATTATTACACAATTTTGACTGAATTTCTGCATGAAAATGAAATAATCAGCCGTATCTCTATGGGGGTTTGTTTGAACACCTCCCCACCACCCTGGATCCGCCACTGACCATCCATGAAATGTTGGACAAACATAGGACATCCATGTTGGACGTAACAAATATTCGGACGTAACATGCAAAATAGGGTTGGACAGACAAAACATTACACCCATTTTTTCGGCTTCCAGACAGAAAATGAAATCATGCATGACTGCATACCAGAAACTGGTCTCGATTGTCGTAAAATTAAATGTCGTAAAGGTAAGGGAGATAATCTACCCAAATAAAACGAAAATTAATGTCACAGATGTTCGGACGAACAGTTGGACAGACATTCACTCAGGTAATTTTAATTACAAATTTTATTTAAACAACTAATTCTAGATGCATACACCATGCAATTAATTTTACAATGAAATTCAGATTCGCCATTAAGTAGTAAGATACAGCAATATACTGACCTAAAATGACATAATCAACTTGTTTTAGAAAAACCTTTAAGAGGACAGACAATGTTACGTCCAACATGCCTGACTTAAAAGTATTTTTTCATCCTTTTGGTCTTGCAATTTTCATAATTTTGAATTAGTTTATACAATTTCAATTCTTTTATTTCGTCTTGCTACAATTTTGTATAAATGTGATAATTAGAATACTTAGAAAAATAATACTCTTTTTTGATAGTAATGGCTTGTCCCAAATTTAACGTGAAAAAAACCACAAATCAGTTATAATATTTTAAATATTTTATTTAATATTTCAGATTTTCCAATAAAACTGTTTATTCTATCCCTTCATTATATTCTTTACCCATCTAAAACCTGAAAATACATGTAAAGCTGTTATAAAATATGAAAAAAATCATTTTATTGCAACACACAGAAAAGTGGCACCTTACCGAATACATACCCATATGGAAAGAGAAGAAAAGCAAAAGTTTTTAGCTTCAAACTTTAAAGAATTCTTTATTAAAGATGTCAAACCAAGGTTTCTCAATGAAAGTGTTTTAGCACATAGTGGGGGAGCTTATCCCAAAATACTTCACTTTGTGATACAAGCACCAAATTTGGCACAAATGTTCCTCAGAGTGTACTATTTTCAAAACAAATGGTATCCACGATGAAAAAACAATATGGCGGCCATTTCTCCAAGATGGCCGCCATCTCCTGAGGTAAGAAAATCAGAAAAAATACTTCATTTCAAGATACAAGCTCCAAATTTGGCACAAATATTACCCAGAATATACTCTTTTCAAAACATATGATATCCACCATGACAAACCAACATGGCTGCCAATTTCTGAAATGGTCGCCATCCCTGTATGTAAAGCAAATCAAGAAAATCCTTCTTTTTGAAGATACAAGCACAAAATTAAGCACATATGTTCATAAAAAAAAAAATATTTTCAAAACATATGGTATCCACCTTAAAAATTCAACATGGCTGCCATTTTTCAGAATGGTCGCCATCTTCATAGAAGAAAAAAATCTGAAAAATCCTTATCTTTCAGATACAATCACTAAATTTGACACAGAAGTTTCTTAGAGTGAACTGTTTTCAAAAAGAAAGATATCCATAGGTGAAATAAACCTTGTGGCCATTTCCCAAGATGGCTGCCATTTCAAAACTAAAAATATTGGAAAATATTTCTTTTTGTGATATAAGCACCAAATTTGGCATTCGTGTTTCTCAGAGTATACCATTTTCAGACATTATGCTTTCCACCAAGATAAAACAACATCATGGCTGCCATTTTCCAAGATGACTGCCATCTCTGTAGATCATATATGGGTGAAAATAATTTCCTAGGTTACAAGCATCATTTTTCAAGTTTTGTGGACCAGTTATTCTTTGTGAAATATGATATCTTACATAGCCATATTTTTGTCATAACGTGATAAAGACTATGACAATTTATAGCAAAATTGTTCTTGTGCTCAATAACAAAAAAAAATCCAAATTTGACGGACTAACTAGAATTCACTGTAAACCAAACAATTTTGTCAGTATTGCGGTTCTTGTGAAATTGTCTTGGTCAAAATTTTCACCATGGTGTGTTAAAGAACTACTTGGCTACCACTTTAAAAAAAAACATTCCTTTAATTTGTAATTGACGATTTAATACAGATAAAGCCACAATTATGTATCAACAACTTTTAAAATATTAAGCTGCAACATAGTGTCATTGTGTCATTTTGTAGATCTTTCAAATATTTGAACCTTTAAAAATTGTATACATTTATCTCACAAATTTTGCAGCAGCTTTGTTAGTGTTTCACGGCAGATACTATTTACAGTGTTTTGAAGAAAAGGTGTTTTGACTTTTCAGGTTGATACCATGCATTTTGAAGAATGTATGTTCTACGAATTAAATGTGACTATATATCAAAGTATACAGTGAGGAATATTTTGTGCATGCACATTTTTATTAAGTGAAAGATTTGTCAAATATATCTAAAACGGCCCAAAACTGTTTTTACATAAAATGTTAAGCATTATTAATTCCCTATTGAACTGACAACAGGGTTTGTTGTTTATTTTCTATTTTAAAAACATGGAAAACTATATCATTCTATCATCATTTGATGTTTATTCTTTCAGAATTGTATTTAAGGCCCCTCAGCCCATTATATATTTTGTACAGAATAACGATATACGTAGAATACGTAGAACGAATAAGTTACTTCCTTTATATTGCAGAAACAATCTATATTTTGTATTTCATAGTTTGTAGTTTATGATTTGTCATTGGCCATGAAGAACCCATGTCTTTAATTTCATACTAAGACAACTATTTCGGTGGAAAGCAAACTTTTTTCGATGACAAAGCTTGTTAAGAGATTACTTCTTGATGTTTCAATGACAATTTATGTAGGATTGGACACTATAATATCAGGGTAGATCATCACGTGATCAAAATGGGTACATACACGGACGCAAGATGGCGGAAAATTAGCGATTTTCGGTAGATTTCCCTAAATTGGTAAGTACTGCTCCATTCGTTTGACTTACCATATAGCGCAGTCTATGCGCATTTCCGAGTGCTTTTCAGTGATGTCTGTCTCGTCTCTAGGCTTCAAGTAGTTTCTGAGATACCCTCGAGGTTTTGAGCCGAATCGGAACGATTTTCGAGGGAAATTGAATATGGTACGTTACACGTTCCCCGGTTTTTTCATTAAAAGTAGCGTTTTCTCTCAAAAATTCATACTTGTTTCGATTCAATACTAAGGTCCTTCGTGTGCAACGTTCATACGTACTTTGCTTCAGTCAGTTCTTTCTTAAATTCACGAAAAACGGGGAAATTGTAGAAACGGTACGGAACACGTACATGATACGCAACACGTTATGATCATTTGCAATTATGGTACGTACCACGTAAATATTTCAAATCCAACATAACTACAAAACGTACTCTCGGAACACAATTTTACAGTTTACTCATCGGTATTCATGTGACTATTTATAATGGGAACCCCGGTCTCCAAATTTTTCTCTTCTGCAAAGACTTGAAAACTAAGTAAGTAGGCCTAGATCTATGTAATAAAATACGACACAAAAATTCTCCTCATATAGGCTAAATAGGCCTAATCTAAAAAAATCTAACCTAACGATGAAATGCAGAATTTCCACACCCAGAGTAAACAAGACTATATCTCAATCACATTTTACATTGCAAACGTCATCACCTCACCAAATGACGTCCATTCGTAAAAAATCTACGCACAGTGACATGCGCAGACTAACCGGACATACATATAAATTTCAACACGAGGGCAGGTAAATTCAATCTGCCTTTGGGAAATTTGCAGAATTTCTGTAAATTGTCGTGTTAAAAAAGATACTCATAAATTTGCTTTTGCTAGTCATTTGTGAGCTTAAAATCGTGTATTCAATGGCAATGGTCGATCTTGTTTCTTAAGTGATCAGACAGTAAGTATGAATTCAGGGGTTGGACCTAATACTATGTTGATAACGTTTTCACACTGAGCCCATTGGGACAAATTTGATAAATATATTCAAAAAGAAAGAGCTAGGCCTACTCAATATTGAATTGGGACCGATTTGTTCTGAAGGTAGACTATATATCTATACATTTTTTCACGCATTTCTGCAAGCGCAAGCAAAACACTCATACCTACGTTTTCAAGAATTTCGGCTTCATTGGATTGCATTAAGACATTTTATGTAAAACTTCATTTCATATTTCAATTTTTGCAGAGATACTGATCTTCTTTTGTTTTTACCGGAAGTTCCACATGCGATATAAAAACCAAGGACAACCAAGTCCGTTAGCGATTCGCATGTTAGCCCATTCCCCGTGGGTAAAGCAATTTACTAAAAAAAAAATACAACTACATCTAGATCTACAGATATTTTATTGGCTGTAACTCGGTTACGAAACGTAGTTTGTCCATTCAAACACAACAGTGCAATAACTATTTATAACTAAAACGCGATATTGTGACCATTTTCGGACCCAATGTATTATCGGTTTTTACCTCAGAACGCGATAGACTGTAGCCTTTTTATCAAAGCAATAAGTTTCTCTCATTACCCTGTCTTACCTTTGGGTAGATATTGGACATATTGTGAATCGCTCACGATAGCGTGAGTCCACTATACCCAGCCTTTATTTAATAGAGATTTACGAATTAGTACGAAATGGAATACGAATACGAAACCGAAATAAATTGGGGGGGGGGGCATCTCAGTACATTCGAAGATGGTTTCCGTCTCAGCGAACGTTTCTAATTTCGGAGGTCGTGGGTTCGAACCGCACTCTGTCCTGCAATTTTGCCAAAGTACCAACATACCTTTTTATTAAAGGAAAGCATTGAAATATACTTAACGGCACATTCAATGCAAATCTTTATCTAATTTTGTATATACCCTTATAATTTCGTCGAAATTTGAACTGCCGAAAAGCTGATAATTATCCAAAGTACAAATGGCATATGCTCAGCTCCTTCACAGAAGACGAATTTACCTTTCCGCCACAGACGAAACAATTAAAATCAGGTCTACGTCTACTCGGGATGTTCAAGTATTGCGTTCATTACGAAAGAAAGACAAGTTGTGCCTTCCACGATGTTTGATCCTGTGCTAAACCATGATCTACCCCAACGTGAAAAATGGAGCGTGATTCATCACTAAACATATTGTCTTTCTACCGATGGATTTAGCCTATCCCGATGTACCTGGTGCAATAACTACTGAGTCTGACGATGCCTATGAGTCACACAGGTCCATCATATTGCCGAATGACCCTGATGTCCATCTTTTAAAGTCGTCTGATTATTAAATGAGCACTGATTTGGCAGTTATATTTCATTGCAGTCAAAATTTAGGATTTGGTGCAATGGTAACGCGCTGGACTTGTAGTCTTTAGACTGAGACTTTAAGCCGAGTTCCCGATACTGTATGACCTTAACAGTCGAGTGAGATGTAAATACTCTGTTCAATCAATTGAAGGGTTGGAAGTGTCTGTCATTATAAGTATATACCTTCTTTGCATAAAACTTTCAATATTTACAAAAAAGTCCAATGTCCTTCTTCCTGTAAACAAGCCTTGCGTATATAGTTACTACCCAGGGTAAAGTATCGCGCGGTTCCTCCATATTTTACCAGTCGACTTGTAACATTTTAGTTCTTCGATGGTATGCTCAACCCTCTCAGGAAACTACATCGTGTATCTATTAAGTTTTTTATATTTTCTTTTAACTGCACCGCAGAATAAGGAATAACAATAGGGTAAGATTTTGTCTATATCTTATCCCAAAGAAAGACACAATTTGTTGGAAAGGGCTACTCATTTCCTACCCTACTCATTTGACCATGCTGGGCATTGTTTAGATGACCCAGGAAAGCGCTCTCAACATACCTTGAACGGCCATTGTTATCCACCACGCCGGTGCTCTGATTAAAATCCCTTCAATGGCTGTAACAGAACTTGGTAGTTTTGCCCAATTAGATATCTTATTTTGCCATTCATTTAAAATGATACTACAAATAATTAATATGTCTGAGAAAAGTGATCAGTAATCCGGCGTCTATGCAAGAAACCTTTTGGAAATTGAGGCAGAGATAAGGAAGTTATTGCAAAATATCGAACCAGAATGGAGACTTTTTTCCGTAATTGTTATCCATCCCATGATGCAAAATCCCCACCGTGCTCACTATTACGTATGTAAGGAGTAAAATAATTCCACGTCTAGAAGCCATTTAGCTCTTCTTATCGTGGGTGGCTTTTTGACCATTCTCAATTTATTTTCGCAGACCGATGCAAATACAGTTATCCTGCAACTGAAATAAAATAACATTTTATTCATTGAGTGTTTAATCGTTTCCAAAAAGGCAAAAGATAGGGTGGTCCGATATTGACGCTGGTG